>CAUYON010126180.1:0-41450 GCA_963573935.1 Arctocebus calabarensis
TATCAATGTCTTTATATAGTGATCAAGAAAATGCCATGAAGGCTATCTGTAACAGTACGATCAAAATATTTCTGATTGTATATGAAGCACATTGTGCCCTATGATTGCACCAATGTACACAATTAGGATTCAATAAAATTATACAAAAAATAAAAATAAAAAAATAAACCTTGAGTGTGTCAATTTGAAAAACAATTAAGGATCACCCAGGATGTGCTGTGCGCTGTGACTGGAACTACAAAAGATGAATAAAACCATGCTCCTGACCACAGTGATCCAGGAGGGGAGAAACACATATAAAAAGCTAAGTAAAATGGAATGTAAAGCAAATGGCCTCCAGTAGTGGGAAGGGCGTATCTAGGGTAAACGTCTCCATCTAAACTTCCTTGCCATCTCACTGCTGTCCTTGTCCTGCTACGTAGTAGGACAGACATCCAAGGCAGACAGCTGCCATGCTGTAGGCTCTGTGTTCTGTTTGCAATTATATTCCTTAAAATTCTAGAATGGGTTATGAAAATATGTCCTCTGAGCCCTTTAGAAAACAAGGCAGCCTCATTTCACTTAGAAAAGATATCAGATTATAATCTTCTTATGTTGATAGGGAATATTGAACTAGGTGACTAGATAGATACAGTGAATCTTAAAGATTCTGAGAAGGTCTCCAGATTTCCTGCTGGCCACATTGAAAAATAATTTGTACCAAATAATATCACACAAGATAAATTCATAATGTTTAAGCCACTAAGGCTGCGGGTGAGACTTGAGGGAAGTTTCTAGAGACATTCCTTAGCCTTTGCCCTTAGCTTTGTGTTACCCAAACAAAATTACTGTGTCACACAATAATTTAGATGAAGGTGTAGAAATCATGCTCTATCAAAACGCCAATGAATTTTTTAAATTCTCAAAACATGGCAAATAACTCACACTGGTCCATGACAAATACATTTTTTGAAAGTTTCTGGAATGTATGAGCGGATTGCCCATATTTGAAAAAGGAACTGACACTAAAGAGATCATACACAAAGAGATTAATTTAAGGTCCTGCCGAAGGACAGATTTTACTGAGCAGTTTGATTGGAGTAGGCATTCACTACCCCTACCAAAACAAACAAACAGGAAAACCCCAAAAGATAAAACATAGACAGAACGACTTAATATTCTAATCTTAGATTGCATCAATAGAAGCATAAAACCTAAAATGAAGGAGCCAATAGTCTAGTTTGCATTCTCAAGCCACATCTGGAGTGTTTTGTTAATTTTAAAAGCTACACACTGAACTAACTTAAAGAAAAACAGAACAGTGAATAGGCCAAACATCACATCATGTGAGAAATAATTTATTGTGTGTGATTATCATCACAATCATAGAAAGAACTAACTGCCAAGTGCTTTACATGCATTTTCTCCGTTGGTTCTCACGACATTTTGCCTGTGAGGCAGGTACTATTATTACCCCCATTTCACAAATAAGAAAATAAAGGCTGCGGGCAGCCAGGCAGCTTGCTGCAAGTCAGAGAGTCAACAGCTGGCAGCAGCCATGAATCTCAACAAGGCGTCTCTGGTTCTAGAAACTACAGGCTTAAGAAGAGGAGAGAATACTAGAAAGACTGCTACCTGTCAACAGGAGGGAGGCATATTCACATGGCTTTCAGAGGGAGCATTAGAACCAAAGAATGGAAGTTATGGGAAAACTGGTTCATTATATGAAAAATGTGTCTTACACAGATCCCTTCCCAGGCCTTTGCACCTCATTTCAAATCAAATTGACTATTTCCTTGAATGAGGGCAATTATGTTAATTGCAAAGAGTTGTTGTCTGTCTACCAAGCCTCACAATTCAGATTTTTAAGGTGTTGTCTTTCTGTTAGTCACATTTCTGGCTCTCTCTATTTCTGTTCCTATTAACTACTGCACAGATCTGAGTAATGCAAGTATTACAGATGTTTAGCTTTGACTTTACAAAATATATCAGCTGTAGCTGCTCCATGAAGCCAGGAATTCCTCCTTCCCTCCATGGCACTTTGAAACCAGGATAGGAGATTTACAAGTCACCCCAGGTTTTGAAAAGAAGTGATCCATTTCCAACTTGCAATCTACTTGAAATAATCTCCTCAATTACATGGAAGTAATTTATTCTATATTTACTTTCTGCATTGGACTATCAAATATCTCTTCCTCTCACCCCCAGGGGCAGCAGCTGGATTAAAACTTCCACTCCCTGCCTTGCCTGGGTTGTATTATTTAACTCTTTCATGCTCACATAGGAGCAGGCAAAGTTTGCACACAAAATGATGACTCAAGTTCCAACTAGCTCTAAGATTATTGCTATCTTAACCTATGACTTCAAGTCCCAACCAGTCCTAAAATTATTGCTATCTTAACCTTATTTATGTTAGATCTCACCCATTTCCAAAGCTGCTTATTATTCTTAGTGAAAATTATTTCTACAGCACTGAGGCTGACTTATAAAAATGCATTGTCTGCTACAGCCTCAGGCCAAATTCAAGGCCAGCTAAACCTAAAGGCCCTGGGTTGGGTCCATTCTCACCTTCTATCTTAGCAGTGGGAGTGTTGCCCTGTAAATCTCAGAGTTTCTTCCTGTCCAACATCTTTTGGAGAAGAAGAGAAGTATTTTAAAAATAAATCTTGGAGACCAGCGTGATTCATGCCTATAATCCTAGCACTCTGGAAGGCAGAAGCAGGCTGAGGTCACAATTTTGCAACCAGTCTGAGCAAGAGCAAGATCCTGGTCTGTAAAAATAGCCAGGTATTATGGCAGGTGCCTGTAGTCCTGGAGCAGCCTTGGGAGGCTGAGGCAAGAGGATCACTTGAGCCCAAGAGTTTGAGGTTACTGTGAACTATGATGCCACAGCACTCTACGCAGGGTGACAGAGTGAGACTCTTTCCAAATAAATAAATCTTGGTGTCACCCGTCCATGGATGATCCTGATTTGTTTTTGTTTTTAATAATAGACTACATTTTAGAGCTGTTGTGTATTTACAAACAAGTTGGGCAGAAAGCACAGGGAGTTACTATATAAGCCCCCCCCCCCACGCCCACAGTTTCCCCTGTTATTAACTTCTTGCACTAAGCACTGAGAATGATTTTTTTACCCTTTCTTCAGACAGGGCCTTACTGTCTTACCCAGGCTGGCCTTAAACCTGTGGGTTTGAGAGATCCTCCCACCCCAGACTCCAGAGTGGCTGGGACTGCAGGCATGCACCACATCTGGCTGGGCCTGACTTTTTGACAGAGCAGCCATTCCTCCTGCTAAGATGTCTTTGCCACATCAACAGGGACCTGGTCCAGAGGCAACCTCCCCTAAAAGCAAGCCCCACAGGCGAGGGAGCAGGAAGCAGGAGGGAGATATGGGCTCTGGCAAGAGCCATAGCACAGCAAGTTTCAACAGGGTATTTTTGAAGAGATTGTTTGTTACATTATCTTATTTAATTACAGGGGAAAACCTCACATGGGTAAGCTATTTATTAAAAACAAGGCTGTGCAGCAATTCGGCAGATGTCACAGTGCTGTTACCAGGGAGAGTTACCCCCTCAAATCGCTCTGCCGGGGTGCGCTGTGCTAGGAAGAGGCACTTCCTAGCACCCTTTTGCTGCACTGGCTTTTAGCTGCTAATAAATTAAACTTGCTGAGGAGATAAGAATGATGTTATTTTGTTTGCACACAGATTGTACGACCAGCACGGATGATATAAATAAAATCATTCCAAGCTTTATCTGCAGGTAGACAACAGTGCCTGTGTTCGAGGGAAGCCTGGAATGGCCCACACACGAGATTAGGTTGTTACTGCAGCAGCCCAGGCTTGCACACTGTTAAACGCCCAGGCTAACAAGTCCACATAAGACAGTATGCCTAATTATGCTGTTTGTCAGTAGGGGAACCTCTTCCCCAAACCTGAAACCATTCGATGCACCAGGGTGGGTCTGAGGTCTATGAATATGCCAAATGGACTCTGTGGGATTCTGAGCTAACTTCACTCTGTGATGTTTATGAAAGTGGTTGAGATCCAGCCCTGGTTGCTCTCTGGACCCCCAGGATGATGTGCATTTCTACTTGCTAGTTATCATAACAAATAAATGTGAGGGGAAATGTTTGTGCTTTTATTTTGGGAAATTTCGCATAAAAATCTGCAAGCATCTCCTACAACATGCAGAGCATCGCTCAAGTTGTCTGAGGGCATGGCATGGGCGCAGGGGTTGTTTATTTATGGGTTGTTTCAAGTTCAAAACAGAAATGCCTTCATGACCAAGAGAAGTGACCAATGTCTGGAGCTCTGAGTCATGGTTTGAGCTTGACTCATGGCTGTAGGAGAGTTTGTCTATAAGTAGGTCTGGGGAGCTGTGAACACCAGCCTTGTTAAGGCTGTATGCTGTGTACAAGAGTCTTTTGGTGATGTAAGGTCATCTAGAATGGCTAGAAACCCAGAATGGGTAGATGTGTGTGTGCGTGAGTGTGTCTGTGTGTGTATATGTGTGTGTGTGTGTGTAGAGGAAGAGGGTCAAGGCAACCTTTGTCTGGGAATCACTCACCATCAGTCAAGAGGCTTCAAAAATTAATTTAATTTGATTAATGGGAGATTGAAATCCCATACCAAGGCCTTAGGAAACCTCACCATGAATTAAATCAAGTGGATAGTTTCATACCTCAAACTTTCCCTGTGGCTTCCAGGCAGAATCCATAATCTTGGGGAGTTTATGACGCAATCGTTCACCCCACAACACATCTAGACTGATTCCAAAAGCCAGATTCTTGAGTCTATCCAGACCATCACATTCATATTTCCAGACTCTTTCTGTGTATTTTCCAAATGCAGTATTTTATCTTTTTTCATTTTTTATTTTTTTAATTAATGTGAATGGTGTATTTTTTATTAAATCATATATGCATAGATCATGTACACATTAATGCATGTATGGGGTAGAGTATTTTAAATAACCCCAAACACCCCTCTTATCACTCAATACTCATAGTCATATAAATTCATTTAATAAACCTTCAACTTGTATAGAAGAGAGATCATTGTTTCCTAAAACATCCTTGTCCCTGCCCCTTACATTTCTGCAGTAGTACTCCTATCCACCCTCTTCCCTTGCATCAGACTCCTGACCACAGCCTACCATTCCCACTCTGACTTCCAAGTCATCATTCTTCTTCATTCTCACTCTCAGGGGTGCCTGTTCTTCTCACCCTAGTTTTCCTACTCTCTCATCATCCTACCCATCCATAGTGTTTAAATCTTGTTTACATACTCAAGCAAAAACTTTTTACTGCCTATCTGGCTCAGCATGTTTCTGTCCTCTGTGTCATTTTCCCCTAAGTCTATCATCTGTTGAGCAACATTCCATCCCGTGTCCGTCACTCCATCCACTCATGTTAGGATGACTCCTTGAGCACCTAACAGGCACCATACACTGCTTGAAATATTGGGAAGAAAAAGATGAAGAGGATGTGGTCCTTGTTCTCACGGAGTTCCCAGGGGAAGATAGACTCAAATGCACTGCGTGTGGTTAATCACCACGATATGGTAAAAGCAGGAGATAGGGGACGAGCACAGAGCCCCAGTCCAGGGCTGGGCTGGGAGGAGGCCATCAGGGCAGTCATCTCCTCCTCCCCAGCCAGACTGCTTCCCTCAGGGACACCATATCATGCCCTGGCTTATGTCTTCCCCTGCTGCAACCTGAAAGGCCCTTTCCATCCAAGTCTTCGCTATTTTACAAGATCGTGTTTTCTCAGGTTTCAAGCATTATCTCCTCACCGTCTTTGCCTGTGCCTTGGGGAATTCTCCAACTTCCCATTCAGGACAGCTCATTTAGGAGTTGTTTTATATGTGATGCTTTGCCTTCCCAAGAAGATTGCAACCTCTCCTTACTCGGGAGATAATTGCATTCCCGCAGTGTGCTGCTGGGAACCCAGTAGACACTCAGTTAAACACATTAGATGGGTAATTGATACCTGGACTTCCTTGCCCATCATCCCCCCTTTTGTTAATATGAGTAATACCACACTGACACACAGTAAGCACTTAGTAAAAGGAAGATGTCATGAGATATAAGAAAGAATAAGTACTTCAAAGTCAAATAGACCCAAGTTCAAATCCCAACTCAATTACCTTGGCTGTTTGGACTTGGGGAACTTTTAACTTTCTTGAACTCCAGGTTCCTTAAATGCAAAATGAAGACTGATAAAGCAAACTTTATGTCTATCCAGGGGCTGATGAAATGAGTCTGTGTACGTACAATGGATAGCACAGTGCTTGGCACTTACCAGGGGACCAAAACATGCTAGATCCTGTCCCTGCCTCAATTCTTCCTCCTCTCTCCACTCCTACCCTTCGTGCCAGGAATAATTTGGCAAGAAGCAATAGAGACATTTAAAAACTTCAACACCTGCCTGCTTTTGGTTGCAAAACAGCACTTAAGCTTTTCTCAAGCACCCAACATAAAGCCTAGCACAAACCTAGTTTGCGTTTATCATATCCAGCTTGTCACAGGGAAAATGTTGGCTTATGTATTATTTACTCTTATTATGTGGGCATAAATGTAATGAAAACTCTATGATCTTTGAGTTCTAACAGCTCTCAAAAAATGTGAGAGACATTCTACATTTTTGACTGCCATTCATTCAGTCAACTTGAATGTGAAACCAAGGGAAAATCCCCGTACGTTCTTCTTCCCACAGAAAGAGTTAAACATCCCTTCTGCAAAAGGACTCAGTGTTCCAACTCTAAATGTCATGGGAATATGGCCTGGAAAGGCTGAGGGCCATTGCATTATACAATTACCTATTTACTGGAGACAGTATATTTAATAACTAATCATCTAATCTAATAATACTGAAGAATATCAGACTCAAAGGTCAAGGGTTTAAGATTAGGGAGAAAGCAGCCTTAAAGTACATTTAAAAAAGCCTCACAGATCAACAAGTCTGCCTTGGAACCTGCCACACGACCATCGCTTCCAAGCCAGTAGGGAGCTCAGAAATGTCACCATCTTTCAAACACAGGATATGTATTAAAACCTCTTTCCATAGGTGTTTTATCCCATGATCTCTCTTAGCAATTTCAGAAGATTATGTCACCTTGTATAATGACATATTTGCTCTAAGAAGTAAAATTTTATACTTTGAGTTTTTTGATATACTCTTGCCCAAGATGCTATTTTTTTTTTCTTAGGACTATCCAGTGTTAACAAGTTCTGTTTACTTCCATTTTGTGGTTCACTCTTCTGGACCCTTTTCTCGGAGACCTAAGACACCATCATTCCTCAAGATACTTGTGGTACAAATTCCTCATTTTTCAAGTACCTAAAAATCTCATAATGAAAATTCACCCTTTATTTCTCACTGTTGAAAGCCTGAATGGATACTCTTCATCTTTCTTTCATAGAGGAAAAGTCTTGTCACAGGTTAGCTTCTCTAGATAAATTCCTTAAAGAATCACCATGGAGTACTAACTCTCCAATATGCACACTTGGCCAGCAAGACATTTATTTTTCTTCCAAGCATTTGAGTCCTTTCTTTCAATATTTTCGTAAATTGCTCACTTCAGTCCCTTGATGGCTTCTAATCTTGATACTTGGCTCACAATTTCTCAGAGTAAAACATTTTTAAAGAAAGATATAGATATCCCTGCTAAAATTTTCTAGGAAAAACAAAAACATAAAAGCCCTGCAAATATCAGGACAGCATGGGTTATGCGACAGTAACAAATTAACCTGGAGATCCCAGTGGATCATCAAAATGAAGGTTTAATTTTTTTGTTCCAATGTGTGCTCATCACAAATTAGTGAGAGCCTCTGCTCATAGGGCTACTCAGATAACCAGGCTGCAGTTCCACGTGGACCCAAGTTGAAGGTGATTACCCACCTGCTCATGACCCCACAGCACAAAAAAAAAAAAAAAGAAGAAAAGGAGGAGCCCACTAGTGCTCTTCTATGCTGAGACCCAGAATGAACATCACCCCACTTTAGCTTAAGGCCCATTAGCTAGGACTAATCACAAATTCCCCAAGGTTCCAGGAAGCGTGGATAAATATCCAATAGTGGAATTGCTGAATCAAATAGTAGGTCTACTTTTAGTTCTTTGAATTATCTCCGTATGGAGGTTGGAGGTTGTATTAGTTCATGTCCCACCAATAATGTATAAAAGTTCCTTTTTCTCCACAGACATGTCAGTTATCTATTGTTTTGGGACTTTTAAATAGGAGTCATTCTCATTGGAGGTAGGTGATAGTTCACTGTGGCTTTTATTTGTATTTCTAATGATTAGGGATGGTGAACATTTTTTCATGAGTTTTCATTGCCCTTAGTCTATCTTCATTTGAAAAGTTTCTGTTCATATCTTTTGCCCACTTTTTAATGGGGTTGTTTGTTTTTTGCTGATTTGCTTGAGTTCTCCGTAGATTTTGGTTACCAGTCCTCTTATCTGATGCATGGCATGTAAATATTTTCTCCCATTCTGTGGGTTGCCTATTTGCTCTTCTGATTGTGTCCTTGGCTGTGCAGAAGCTTTTTAATTTGATCGGGTCCCATTTATTTATTTTTATTATTGCTATGATTGCTTTGGGAGTCTTTATGAATTCTTTGCCTAGGCTGATATCTATAAGACTTTTTCCCATCATTTTCTTTTAGGATTCTAATAATTTCCTTCCTTAAGTTTAAGTCTGTTATCCATCATGAATTAATTTTTGTGAGTGGAGAGAGGTGCAGATCCTGTTTCAGCATATTTTATTATTCACCTAATGCTGTAAATAATGCAATGGTACCTACATAAAATAAATATATACTCACACGTACATACAGAGAGTATACAAATGACAGTGTGCTTAGTTTTTTTAACTGACGAGAAGGATCGTTATTATTATCATTCCTATTTACAGAGGAGGAACCTGAGGTTAAAATGAACGGCAGAGCTAGAATTCAAAGTGTCTAATTCCAAAGTCTATATGGTCTGGCATGATCACTAAAGGGATTCCTGATGTTCAAAGATCAGTGCTCAAAAACCAAGCTCATTTGTGCCTGCAACAATGCCAACTTCTGGGGTAGAAGAAACTCCATACTTTGATCATCTTCCATGGTAAATTGGAAGAAAAGGCAGAAGAAAAGAAACTAAGGGTACGAATGCCAGATAGTCACTAAGTAGTAAATGCAAAAGTGAAGAAAGTAAATGTCAACGGGAAATATCACAATGTTTGGTTGACATCCTCTTCCTCACCCAGCTCCTTACCATCTTCCTATGGAAATCTGCTTCCTGGCACAGGCAGACCAGAGATGGACACATCCAGATTCCTAGCACCAGGGAGTTCAGGGGCAATCACCATGGGTTAAGACACTTAGACCTTCATCTTCTGGGTGTATCTCTGTGTGGTCCCTACAAGCTACATCCACAAAGAGAAACATTTTATGTTGTTCAGCATACTTGCAGTTATGGTTATCTTCTATTTTCTTAGCCAGTAATGAGTGATCCTCATAAGTATTAAACCAAAAGCAGTAGACCCTCTGTAGGACATTCATTATTTGAAGACAATGAAGCTGAGAAAGAAGTTGAAGTTTAGGAGGAAAAAATTTTTTAAAACTTTATATTATATACACTAAAAAAAAAAAAAAAGTGCAGTGGAATTCTTTAGAGGTAACCAAATTTGTCAGGCTACCTTTGAGGTAGTGATAAAGATTTAATTTTTTAAAATCCCTGTCAAACACTTTTGTGCAATATTTGCATAAATTCTCAAACAATGGGACTGTTTTCATGTAAATTTCTTTTCAGAGAGATTCCTGCTTTCTGAAAGCAGTGAAACCATAGCTGTGTTCTCTAAAGCCACTTTTTATTGCCTCCTGCAGACAATGCTTTATACTAATGATCTGAAAACTTGTGTCCCCAGCTTGTATTGGGTGATCTGTGGTTCACAAAGTGAAAAGAGAAAGCAAGGAATTTACTTTTTAGTTAATTACTTCTGGCTAAGATGGGGAAGTGCCCTCCAGACCTTCCAGGACCCCTGAAATCTGAAAAGCCCTCTTTAAAATGTAAAGGATCTAAGCAGTTGACCCTATCACAGGAGTGGCCACAGGACGAAAGAAAAAGTAATTCACTAATCTATGCCTAATTTCAGTGAGAAATTTTTCTGTGTTTCAAAAATCTGCCTTTTTTCTCTAACTGCCCTTGTCACCTTTCTAGCTACAGGAAGACCCCAACTCAGCATGAATATGTAAAAAGGTAAGAACTAGCTACCATAGGAACAAACCTTTCATGCTGCTGAGGCTTCACTGTTAATAAGAAATAATTTTATTTTTCCAGAGATGTATATCTAAAAGTTACACAAAAGTCAATTAATCAATCTTTCCCTCCTATACCCAGCCCTGTCTTTGTTTCTCAAGGACTTTGAGTTCTCTAATTCCTGGGCATGCCTAGGGAAGTTCAGCTCACTGTAATAGAATTTCTCTGTAGCTGTTCTACAACTTTATATTACATCTGCAAACTCTTCTATCAGTCTACAGAGAATAAGGCTCCTTGACTGTATTGGAGTTTCAGAGAGAAAAAGCTCATACCTGTTTAGATTACCCACCATCCTCAATGTTTCCCGCACACAAAAAAATGTCAGCCCTCATAGCAAAGTTCAGGACATAACTGTGTTAGCTAATTTCATCATTGACCATGAAATACCAGTTATCTTAATCTTAGGTAGTACAGTGCTCAAGTCGGCGGCATATTTGTATGTAATTGAATACTAATTCTTACAAGGAAGAACACAGGATTTTGTTTTGTAATAAATATCGTTAGAAATGAAATTTTTCCACTGGCGAAAAAAAGATGTTATTCAAAGCACCATGAGTTTTTCCCGTCAATGCTTGAAGAGCTGCCACTCCGCTAGTCTCTGTCGTGTGTCTGTGGCTCCCCTCCCTGCCATCACCTCCAGCACACTCACACGTCCCTTCCACTCCACCTTCATTTGTTATTATTTTGTGTGACCAAAGGTAGCGGTCCATTTCCAGGGACTCCATTGGGACACTTAGGAAAAGCAGAGGAGCTCTGTGCGGGAACTGGGCAGGAGGGACCCACGATCCAGCTTTGCCTCCAGGGACACATTCCACTTCTGAATGTTCCTCTACTTTCCAGATACCTGATGTATTATCGGAGAGGCAAACACAACAAGGCCAAGATGTCTTCATTTACTATCAAAGCCAGGTCTCAACTACGGTGTGAGTGAGGCCCTGGATGTCCACAGCCAGCCAGTCAGGCCTCATGGACAGCTGTAGCAAGCAAGGGACTAGGAGGGCTCAGGGAAGTGACAGGAGCCAAGGTGGGCCAGGCAGGCAGCTCCGCGTGTGACTGCCACAGAGAGAGAGAGTCCGGCCCGAGGAATCCCCAGCAGCAAGGGAAAAACAGATTGACTCTCAGTGACTCATTTAGCTCCTGGATTGGACAGATCTCTCCCCTGCTGGCAATTTGGCTGTGCATCAATAGTTCGGATACCAGGCTGAATAGCTTAAAATAATTAGAGGGAAAAAAATCTGCAAAACTGCTAGCCATCCAACTCTTTACTCTGCTGAAAGACACGGGACAAATGACATCTAGGTTATTAAATATGAAGTCACTGGATTTGCTGCCCATTTGGTCCAAAAGCAGAGAACTGGATAAAACTCAAATTTATAATTCAGTGTGGATGGCCTGTTTGTCCTTGAGGCAATCCATGAATTTTGGCTGGGCAGCCACTGCGACATGTGGAAATAATGTGGGGGAAAAGGGGGATGAACAATGTTTGGTTCCCCTCCACCCCCCACTCTGCTTCCGCCCCCTGGGGAAAAAAATGAAAATGTCAATAAAGAGTGTGAATGTGAAAAGAAATGGAATCTGAGCCGGGAGTTTAGTAGCTGGCAGTTTAAACTTTATATACTTTAGGTCGACAGGCGGCTGGATTTCCTGTACTTTATATCCAATGTACAAAAACAGAAGCAACAGGCTCGTTTGGTATCAGTAAAGGTCAGTTAAAATTATAGAGACATCCTTTGGAGCAAATCCCCAGCCTTGTATTTGCATATTTATGAACTAGAGATTATGACAGGCCATTCCATTTATTAGAGCAGTGCTGCTATAGTTAATAGTCTGTCAGCATTTCCATTATAAACCCCGTTTTTCAATGTTTTAATATCTCAGCTGTTAGAAATCACATCAGGCTGAAAAGTGGTCTTCGGCCTCTCGGGCCCACGGCAGGGTGAGCTGGTGGTGGTGGCAAGGTTCTGGAACCCAACAAAGGCATTCAAATCAAGCCAACGGGCTTTACATTGAACATTCACAGGAAATATAAAATCAGGGCTTTGAGGAGGACTGTGGGATTCTTCTCCTCCCCTTCAATCCCCAAATTATCTTTCCCTGTCTTGTCATCCTTGACAGCATCGAGGATTCTCTCTGATAGACATTCTCTACCTAAAGGGAAAGCTGTTTAAGATTTTAGAGCAGAAAGTTTTGGCTTGGAAGGATGGTTTCCCCTCACGTCACCAGAATTGCGGGGATGGGATGAAAGTCAGCATAAAGTAAGGAAGCTGACACCATTCATTCGGCCGTTCTCAAGGATTGGTGGTGTAGTCCAAAATCTGCAGGGGAGATGGGCAGGCGGGAGACCTGGGGGTGTTGATGTCTGAAGGCAGTTTGTTGGCAGAATCCCTTCTTCCTAGGGAGAGGCCAGTATTTTTCTTAAGGCCTTCGGTTGTATGGAAGAAGCCCTCTCGCATTGTCCAACATGAAATAAACCATCACAGAGGGTCATCTGCATTACTGTTTTAAATGTTAATCTCATCGTTAAAAAATACCTTAACATTAACTTGCAGACAGGGTGCGGTCAAATATCTGGGTACCATGGTCTAGCCAAGCTGACATACAAAATTAACCATCCCAAACATGAATAGCATCATATTTTAAGCATCTCCCCATATATATAGTCCTGGACTTGACCTTGGTAATTCAAAATTAATGACAGTCCTTATCCTCAAGGTGCTTGTGCTCTACCATCTCTCTAGAAGCAAGTTTTCACCACAAAATGACAGAGCTGGTTCCATGCTACGTGTTCCCTCTTCTGTGATTCAGGATGCGTCCGGCACAGAGGCACCCTGGAGGGTACGCTTTTAGCTGTGCTCTCAAGAGAAGGCACTGGTTGGTATCCAAAGACTGCTCATCACACGAGAAAACCTGACACTAAGCTCTCTGGCAAGTAACTCGGTGATGCTCGGAGATCTCTTAGGATTTGAGGAGAACTTAGAAGAGGAGGACAGGGAGGAAGCAGAGTGCCTTATCATTACTAAATCATTCATTCCAACAAAATGAGCATCAACTCCCATTATACGGCTCCTGATTCATTTTAGGAAGAGTCGCATAAATATATTCTCAACTGGACAACCTGCTGCCACAGGGAAGATTGCAGACTTTCACACTACTTGGCAGAGTTTTCAGTATTTCCCCTCCACAGACGTGCACACCAACCCAAAACCTTCATTAGGAAAAAACCTTGGGGGACAGTCTGACCCTAGGGACTCCCCACATGTCCGCTCTGTCTGATAGAAGCAGCTCCCCTGGGTCTGTCCTCTAGGTTCCTTCTGCAACTAGATGACCTTTCCTTCATTTGCTCAGGAGGTGCCACACTCCTGGATGCACAGAATAAGAATTCAAAGTCCTGTTAGAGAGAGAATAACATCACTCTATCACTCAATTTTATTTTATTAAAAACTTGAAAAGTAAATGTAAAACCACATATGCCAGGTGCTGCTACTGTTGCAGCTGAAAAAAACAAACTGTTGGAGAAGAAGGCCCAAATGTGCCAATTCAGTCCCCAGAGAGTGGTTGCCTACTATTCTATCAAGAAACACAACATCCAATTTAAAGTAGAGTTGCCCTCAGCACCTACGAGCCAGGCTCGGCTTTCCTTCCACCTTGAGATTCAACTGTGAAGTGAACAGGACTTACTATTGATGTGCTGTCAGCAGCATCTTTGAATGGGAAGAACAATTACATAAGAAGACACACACCGGGATGTGTGTAGTTGTGTAATAACAGCATGCCTCACTGTGCGAGGCTGGTTGCCAACAACCGTCTCGTCATGCTATTATATTATAAGAACATACACCCTCAAGGCATGTTGAAATTATTCTGAGGATCCCTAAAGGAAACTTGACTGATCAAAGAAGAACCTCAATTTAGAAAACAATATAAAATATGAATCTGACAAAGGGTTGATAACTAGAATCTACAGAGAGCTCAAATTAATCAACAAAAAAGGAGCAAACAATTCCATTTATTACAAACAAAACCTTCTCTGAGGAAGACAGGCTAATGGGTAACAAACATTTGAAAATAGGCTCATCATCCCTGATCTACAGAGAAGTGAAGATCAAAACCACCCTGGGATATCACCTAACCCCAGTGAGAATAGCCCACAGTCTTGAAGCTGCAGAGCCGGGCGTGGATGTGCAGAGACTGGAACACTTTTACACTGTTGGTGGGACTGCAAACTGATACAGCTTCATAAAGAAGTATGGAGCAAACCGATACAGCTTCATAAAGAAGTATGGAGAATCCACCAAGATCTCAAATTAGATCTCCCATTTGATCCCACAATCCCACTAGGCATCTACCCAGAAGAAGAAAATTGTTTTATCATAAGGACATTTGCACTGGGTTGTTCATCTCAGCTCAATTTACAATCGCCAAGATGTGGAAACAGCCTAAATGCTCATCAACTCAGGAATGGATTAACAAATTATGGTACACGCACACCATGGAATACTATTCAGCCATAAAAAGATGGTGACTTCACATCTTTTATAATATCCTGGATAGAGTTTAAACATATTCTTCTTAGTAAAATATCACAAGAATGGAGAAGCAAGAATCCAGTGTACTCAATTCTACTATGAAGCCAGTAGATGATCTTATTACATACCCACATAAGAGAAGAACTCAAATCCATTCAAGGTAGGGAGGTGGGGGAATGAGGGAATGGGGAGAGGGAGGTGGGAGGGGGATCAAGGTGTTCCCACCTAATGGGCACAATGTTGGGGTGGATGGCACCTCTCTTGGGGGCAGACCACAGGTATAGGAGGGACTTTACCTAACAAGTGCAAACATTATAACCTAATTCTTTGTACCCACTATAAAAAAAAATAAAACGTTTTAAAAGTCCAATAGTGACCCCAAGGAGTATCAGAAAAATTACACCTACCTGAATAGAACTTAGGGTGTAACATGAAGTGGTATGATTCACTTGTGTCACCACAGAATTTAAGGTGATGGAATGCCAATTAGGGGAAAAAAAAAAGAAAGAAAGAAACAGAAGCCAGACTCTAGAAGACTAGAGTCACGTGACAGGCCACCCTCTTCATAGCTGGCCCCAGTGCTGAGTAAAGTAGAATTTTGTCTCGATCAAGAAAGTTTCAGCTTCTATAGAGATGAACCTTCCTTAACAAAAAGACACCACCAAGGCTTTTTAAACTTCCTACACTTTGAACTTCGCTTCTACTGTCCTGATAGTCATCAAATCAAAAAAATAATTTCAGAAATTTGAGAGGATGATTTGATTTGGAGTTGAACCTTCTCAATGGTACTTTCCTTAAAATGAAAGTATGTGCGAGAACGAATTTCCCATACCTGCTTTCTCCAGCACATACATGCAGAGGGTGCCACAAAAACGTATAGATATTTTAAGAAAGGAAAAAACTGTATTAAAATTGTAACACTCAAGTCACATTTAACTTCTGCAATTACAAGAGATACAAGAGAATGTTTTTAAAAAGATCAGCATATATTATAATTTTAACACTTTTTTCCTTCTTAAATGTATATACTTTTTTGGCACCCTTTGTATATGTGTACACGCATTTCAATACCTAAATCTTTAATATATGCAAACCAATTACATTTCTATCTCTCCTATTTTTCTGATTCATTTGGCAGGAACAAAACCTCAGGCACCAAAAAATAAGGCTGTGTGAGGTAGGTGAGATATTTTTTGTAATTTATAAACTATTAAGTTTGCCTTTTTTTAGTTAAGGTTGTATCCACTTCATAATCAATACAAGTGATCATATGAAGGCACATAGAAATGCAGGTGGGCGATATACACAAATCCACTATTGATACTTTGTTTTTTATTGCACTATTAGAGCCTTATGATATAGAAGATGTGATTATGACTCTAACAGGCTGAATCGTGTTCCACCCCCTTTCATTTGTGGAAGTCTTAACCCCTTTAACTTCGAAATATAACCATATTAGGTGATAGGGTCTTGACAGGTTAGTAAGTGAAGGTTATCAGTGTGGGCTACTTCCCTACTCCTCTACTTTCTCTTTATAAGAGGAAATTTGGACACTCCACAAATAGACGAGGAAAGACCGTGCGAAGGCACAGGGAGTAGGCAGCCACCTGCACAGCAAAGAGAGACGGCTCAAAAGAAACCAAACCTGCAGATGCCTTGACTCGGACTTCCAGCCTCCAGAACTGTGGACAATAAATGTCTATTCTTTAAGCTACCCAATTTGTGGCATTTTATTACAGCAAAATAATACAGTCACTAATTTATTAGATTAACAATTTGTTTTTCTTTTAGAGACAGGGTCTTGATCTGTCTCCTAGGCTAGAGAGCAGTGGCATCACATAGCTCACCGCAGCCTCAAACTCTTGGGCTCAAGTGATCCTCCCACCTCAGACTCCTGTGTAGCTGGGCCTACAGGCTCTCACCACTGTACCCAGCTAATTTTTTCTATTTTAGTAGAAATGGGTTCTTGCTCTTGCTCAGGCTGGTCTCAAACTCCTAAGCGTAACTGATCCTCCCACCTCGGCCTCCCAAAGTGCTAGGATTAGAGATGTGAGCCACTGTGCCCAGCCAACAAACATTTTTTTAAAACACGCTGAGTATAAGTAATAAAAATAAAAGTATGAACTAAACAAAGACTATGCTGTTCTAGGTCTTACAGGGTGCCAAACAATAATTTCAACAAGACATTATGGGAAAGACCCCAAATATAGATTTAAATCTACTACCACATATGTGTGTGGCATTTCCAAAATGCCAATTATAAGTAGATTTTAAGTATTTTCAGTGATTTTAAAGGATATCAACTGAGTATTTCAACCACCTTAACAACCGAAGTATTCAATGATTCAACAAATGACCTGCAAATAATGACTCAATCTAAACTCAATCTAAATTCCCATTAAGTCAAATTTGGGCCAATACCTACAAAATTATTGGTACTTCCCCACAGGGTGTAGGAGCTGGCTCTCGCCCACTTCAATTATGCACATCTTTTCCCAACTCGAGTTCTGTTTCCATGTGAGTCACTTGAAATTGACCAAGTTGGGGGCATTTACACCACAGAAGTTGTGAAAGTGCACATCCCGTCTCCCCTCCTCTGCAGTGTGTGGGTAGTGAGATGGTTTCCAGCACACCACTGGTCAGAGTGAGCCTCTGTCAACAGAACAGCTCAGAGACACTTAGAAAGTGAAACTCGTGAGGTTGAGGCAAGAGGATCACTTGAGCCCAAGAGTTTGGGGTTACTGTAAGCTATGACCCTACGGCACTCTACCCAGGGAGACAGAGTAAGACTCTGTCTGAAAAAAAAAGGAAAAAAAATGAAACTATGACATAAAATGCTACAGGGATAGAAAAAAAAAATACAGGGTAGCCATAAAGTTCATGTGCAATTTTAAATTTTAAATTGCACACGAACTTTATGGTGGTAGAAAAATAAAGTAGAAGAGCAGCTGATGTCAAACTTTCTGCCTGGACCCCAATCACCCAGAGATGTGGAGTGGGGCCAAGGGTATGCTTTTCTAGTAAGTTCCCTGATAATAGCATTGCACTAGATTGCCAACACTGTTATTTCTCCCACCATTAGTCCTCACCTGGGTGGGGGGAAGGTAGAGTTGCTTGGCAGGTGTGGCTAACTCCATCAGATTGGCAGCTCTTGGTAAAGGAAAGCAATGGTGATGTATAAACAATGTTTAAGCTGAAGCCCAGTGAAAATATTCCCTGGGGACCTGTAAACTCTCACGGCCAGGAAGCAGCAGTGCTCAGTATCGCCCCCAGCACAGAAAACGAAACATGCCAAACACCTTCACCTAGCCCTGAAGTTTATTTTCATTATACCTGTTGTAGAAGGTGGTTTGACTAAAGCAGTTTGAGTCAGCGTCTGCAGGGCGACACAGTCACAGAGCCACAGCGAATTATTTATCTGGAAGGCAGGGTTCCATTAAGACACTGGGTATTATCTTGTTCACATTTGGGCCTCTGCAAGGCAAACCATACCCCTGAGAACAAAAAACTGCAAGCCACAATGACAGGGAAAAGCTAATAGGACACAACTAGGAAGGCACTTTCCCACCATTTGAGAAATCTGGTTTCATGAAATAAGGATGATAAAAGAATCCCATCATATTTGTGTTACTTAACTCTCTGTAATGGGACGATCTGAAATTTGGTCGTAAATAGATTGGTGATTTTTTTTTTTTTTTCAGATTAAATTCCCAAGAAACAGATTGAAACTGAATACAGGTTGAAGTTTGGTTCTTCTATAAATCTGTAGTTACAGAAAGTGCTGGTGATAACATCAAAAATCATAGATGATTAATAAGAAATTGTTCGAAGAAATGATTCTTGCCAAACAAAATATGGATGAGAACGGAAATAATTTTCATTGACAAAGCCTTTCCCTATGGGGCATTCCAGGGGAATGTGATGGGAATCAACTTGATCAAACTTAAAAAGGTTTTTGTTTTGGGGGTCAAATCTTTCTTCCAAATCCCTCAGTGTCAAAATGCTTTTGTACCTTTCCTGGTCTGGGCACACACCCTTATCAGCTATGTTGCGTGAATCTGAGGGCCGCATTATAAATAAGTTGAAGAAAGAAATAGTTCAGGCTACAATTCTGAAAAGCCTTCAGTTCACTCAGAGCCTCTGGGAGAAGTTTAACCAATAAAAAACAGAAAGAGAAAGAAATTAACCTCAAAAGCAAACTTTGGAACCACTACAGACAGGGAAGCCATGTGTACACCAAGTTGTCGGCATTTCCTGAAGAAGCTGCATATGGGATGATAATCTGGAAATGATGAGGGATTCTTTTTTATATATTTTATTGTAGTAAAGGTCTAATACAAGTTCACTATTACAAATGTGAATAGTGCATTAATTGTTAAGTTTAAGCAATAATATGCTACTATGTTTCCAACCAGAAATTGGAAAAAAAAATTTTTTAAATGAGAACATAAGGTTTGGTAAGGCAGTAAAACACTAGGTAAGCTGTCCAATGCCGTTTGTGGAAGTGTAAATTGATGGACCCTGTCTAGAGGACAACTTGGCAGTATCTATCAAAATTGATACTATCCTATGAAGCAGCAGAATGAGTTAAGCACAGACTCAGTATTCAGAGATCTGAGTTCCAGTCCCGGCTCTACCATGTACAGCTGTGAGACCACATACAAATTGCTTCACCTCTCCGAACCCAAGCTTATCATCTGCAAAATGGAGATAATAATGTCATCTATCTCTCAGAGGGTTTTGATAGGAATAAAAAGCATTGATATTTGTAAAGCGTTTACATTGGTGCTCAGCATAGAAGTATGATGTAACCTAAAACCCCAATTCTAGCAAAACATTCTATGAAACTTCTTGCCACATATCTAAGTTCAATGCAACATGACTGCTCACCCCATATAAACAGAAACTAACTCTAGATGCCCATCACTGAGACGGTGCATACGTAAATGATGGCACATCTGTGTGAGTGAATAGTTTAGAGCCCTTTGAAGAATGAGGTAGGGCTACATGGACACCAAGAACCACATACTGTTGAGTGTAAAAGCAAATTGTAAAGCAGTATGCTCAGTATTCCACTATTTTAAAAGCAAACTGCGTGTGCATGTGTGACCCTAAAAAGATTCATGTCATCCTTGACGATCATCTCCGAGGAGGGTGGCTAGAGCTGGGGAGAAACCTTTAACCCTTCATTTATAAACTTCTCTATTGTGTGAATCTTGGAAAACAAACTTGAATTACTTTTATAATTAAAGAAGCTTTTGCATCGTTACTCTGAGCAGAGTTTAGACGTAAATAATTATTCTCGCTTTTCTTTAAGATTCAGGGACATGGCCATGGGATGGGTGCTACTGTTATCATTGACATAGATGACCCCCCAGGAAATGAGATTGTATGAATAGTCCATTTAATTAAATGTTTTGGTCACTTAGATCTATGTGAGCATAAAATGTGGAAACACTTAGGAAAGAAGCTTTCATTGTGCAGTAAATAGGGGGTAATGAGATTTGGCCAATCTGTCAAAGATTTAAGCCTACCTGATCCTAAAAGAAAAATAGGCCTAAAATATTTTAAATGTGATGTTACATTAAAAATCATGGTTTCAAACTGTGAAGCTAAACAAATCAGTTATTTCGGGTTTTTTGTCTTAGGGGAAGCACAATGTAATACTTGAATAACAACCAAAAGGAGGGTTAGCATTTTCATCAACCAGCGCTTTCATCTTAGACCAGTACTGCTATTTGCCAAATTATCTTCGAAGACACTGCCCGACCAAAGCACTTCAGCAATAAAAGTATCTCTGTGTTAATCAATGGAATTTGGAAATGTTCAAGGGAAAGAGGCCTTGGAAATTGTCCAGGTCAGGATCCACGTTTCACAGAAAAGAACACTGAGTTCTAGAAAGATCACGGGGCTTTGTAAGAGCAGAACCCAAGTACAGCTCAGGTCAGCTGGTTCGTGCGATGTGCTTTCTAATACATGACTTTCCTACTGCTATCTGCATCTTAATGTAATGGCTAAAAACATGCTTGTCGTAAAAATAAGTATAATATTACATAACATAAAGTAGAAAACAAAAGTTCACAATTTAAAACTTCCTTCGTTGCTCTGTCCTCCAAGTTCCAGTTCTTTCCCTCATGATTACCATTGTTAGCAGTTCCTCTGGAGCCTTTTAGAGATACTCTGAATTTCTGAGCAAGTGCATATGTATGTGTGTGTGCATGTGTATAGCATATTGTATACAGAGGGTGCCAAAAAATGTATACACATTTTGAGAAAGAATTGTATTAAATTTGTAATACTCAAAGTCATGTTTGATTTCTGAACTCATAACAGGTACTCAACATGACTTGTATTTAGCCTTTGTAACTGGTATATATTATTATAATTTTAGTACAGTTGTCACCTTTCTTAGAATGTGTATTCATTCTTCTGGCACCCTCTGTGTACAGCTGACCCTTGAATTTTATAGGTTTGAATTGCTCAGGTCCACACTTACACACAGACTTTCTTCCACCTCTACCACCCCAAGACCACAAGACCAATGCCTCCTCTTCTTCCTTCTTATTATGAAGACCTTTGTGATATTCTACTTCCACTTAATGAAAAATAAATACATTTTCTCATCCTTATGATTATCCTTTATAGTTTTTATAAGAGACAGTGTCTCTCTAGCTCTGCTGAAGATAGAAGGGCAGTGAACCAATCATAGCTTACTGCAGCCTCAAATTCCTGCGTTCAAGCAATCCTCCTGGCTCAGCCTTCCCTTGTAGCTGGGACCACAGGTGCACACCACCATGCCCAGCTAACTTTCTTAAATCGTTAGAGACAGGGTCTTACTAAATTGTCCAGGCTAGTCTTAAAGTCCTGGCCTCAAGTGATCCTCCTACCTAAGCCTTCCAAAATTCTGGGATTACAGGCATAAGCTACCATGCCTGGCTGATTTTCTTAATAATGTTTTTCTTCTTTATCTTTTATCATAGGAACACAATATACCATAAGGCATAAATACATATAACATACAAAAATGTATTAATTGATTGTGCTATCAGTAAGGTTTCCAAACAATAGTAGGCTATTAGTAGTTAAGTTTGGGGATTGTCAAAACTTACACATGTATTTTCAACTATCTGGAGGAGCTGGTGCCTCTAACCACCAAATTGTTTCAAGTGTCAACTATATTATCAAGTTTCATGTTTATTTCTTTGTTTTCACTTAAATATGTCATGAAATTATTCCATATGAATCTTCTTCCATTCTTTTTAATGGCTGCATAGTATTTCGTAGCATAATTATCATAATGATTTCATCAGTTCCTTGCTGATAGATTGTTTCCCGTCTTTCCTGTTAACAAACATGCTGCTAACAATAAACATCCTCATATCCACATATCTGAGCACCTATTCAAGCATATATGGAGTATACATTAGATAAATCCTTAGATGTAGAGTTATTTAGTCCAAGGGTATGAACTCATTTAGTTTTGATAAGAATTACTAATGTTGCTCCTCCAAAGAGTCATGTTAATTTGCACTTCCACTAAGAAAGTACAGAAACCTATTATTTACTTTATATCATGCAGAGTCATTATTTACCTTTTCTTTTGTAATTTTTGTCACCTATTAAATAAGCTTCCTGAAGACAGAAACCTTAGTCTATGCAACTTGATGCCAATGCCCAGGGTCATCCGTATACACATTCATTCAACAATATTGAATGACCAGAAGTATGCTAAGGCCAAAATACAAAAAATAAGTTTCTGTATCCTACAATGGTGACTATTTATCTCAGATTAACCTCTCCACTGAGATAAAATAAAATAAAATTGGATAAAGTATTATTTTTAAAACCCACATCTTCCAAAAATTCCAAATAATGAGAAATTTCCCTATCAAAATCTGGAAGAAAATTAACATTCTGTGCTGAAATCTGCTTTCCTCCAATGGCATTTGCCTACCTGGAAGAAATAACTGAGAAACTACACTGGCTTTGGAAGGTAGAGAGGGTCTTCTAGAGCAGAGGAAACCAGTCATCACATATTAATTGCGCCTTAAAGTCAGCTCCTTACAGGAGTTGGCATTTTATCAGAATTTCGATGTATTAGCTTCTCAGGTAGTTCTGAGTGAAGGGAGACCATTCCATCCCAAGGAAACAATATGCACAAAATAGGCACTTGTAAACGAATATTGTTTGATTTAGGATAATGAGGACCAAGGTAATGCAGTCCCTTGCCTAGCTGGTAGCAATAATGGGCGCCATTATGCACTGTCCGGACCCTCCTCCCTTCAGGACCAATGTGCTCATTCTCCCAGCTGTGA
Source organism: Arctocebus calabarensis (assembly GCA_963573935.1). NCBI lineage: Eukaryota > Metazoa > Chordata > Mammalia > Primates > Lorisidae > Arctocebus > Arctocebus calabarensis. The sequence goes on from CAUYON010126180.1 coordinate 23,126, forward strand.
CAAGTGCTGCCCACTAATGGCTAATGCTTCACAGCCGAGACCCTCTATTAGAGGACTCCTCAGAGGAAGGAACAGCCTTGCCTAGCATTATCATCCCTCCCAGGAGCAGCCTGCAGCCAGTGACTGGCCCATGCAAAAGTTCAAAGACCTGTCCCCGTTGCCTCCACTAGAGACAGTTATAAAGGTCACCCAGCTCCAGAACTCCCTGTGGGATCTGCTGAGGCCTTTGTTACAGGAACATCATAGCTCCTATTTCTCCTTCCATCCAATTCTGCTTCCCTCAAACCACCAGCATACCAACCTCCAACTTCTCAGAAAAACTGACATACAATGGTGGCCAAGTTGGAAAAAAGACCAAGGATCCCAACTACTGGACTATGTCCCCCTGTACTCCCAAACCCACACCCAGCTGATGGTGAGTAGAATTTACTGCGAAAATCCGAGATCAAGAGGCCGTAAGATTACAGCTAGTATTTTTTGGCTCTTTTTTTCCTTCCTTCTCTCTCAAACCCAAATGCCAATTCTGCTGAGCATGCAACTATCTTATCACTTAAAATTATTCTGTAAGAACAAATGTATAACTAGAAAGAAAAAAACCTACTCATTGAGCATCTATGACCAGCCAGATGCTTTTGTCCACAGACCTGTGCTCGAAGGTGGTGAAATGGCCAGGCCATGCTCTCAGAGCTATTAAATGGCAGAACTCATATCCGGACTCAGAATCAGATAGTGCTCCATCTCCACAGTCACCTCCCTAAGGGAAGAACATACTTAAAGCGGCCTAAATCAGACAGTCAAGAATGTAAAGGGACAGAAATTAAGATAGCTGCCTACTATTGACCAGGTTCGCTCAGGCTGGCTGGCCTGCTCAGGAAGAGTTCCTTCAGTCCCTGCTGACCACTCTTTCAATTAGCCTTTGCTCTTATTTCTAGAGAAACACAAAAATAAGAAATAAGCCTTTGCTCTTGTTTCTTAGTAAATACAAGTTCCATGTGGCTTAATCACTGACAAACTTTTTTTTTTCTTTAGAGTTAGAGTTTCACTTTGTCTCCCTCGGTAGAGTGCCGTGGCATCATAGCTCACAGCAACCTCCAGCTCTTGGGCTTAGGCGATTCTCTTACCCCAGCCTCCTGAGTAGCTGGGACTACAGGTGCCTGCCACGACACCTGGCTATTTTTTGGTTGCAGTTTGGCCGGGGCCGGGTTTGATCTCGCCACCCTAAGTCTATGGGGCCAGCGTTCTACTCACTGAGCCACAGGCACCACCCAAACTTTTACCTAAATATTCTTGTTGAGATTTGCTTTGATGGATGGATTTGACAAGATCTTTGCCAGTTTGTAGAAAAGTTAGTTATCAATACCAAGGTACTGGTCCCACCAATTCCATTCCCTTCTACAGCCCTACCCTCATCCTCCACAAGAAATGAGGTAGGGTTGGGATTCTGAGGCCATCCTCAGGCACACTTGTTGTGCATGGCAAGGTTTTTTAAATAAAAACCAGAGGCATCTCAAAGAGCATTCTGTCTCGCCTCTGGGGCAGGGCCTGGGCACTCTGCCTGGGCAGCTGGGGACTCTGGGTAGGCTCTTTGATGCAAATGCCCAGCTGGGCCCAGTTCATCCTCTTTTTATCCCACAGGGCCATCCATAGGGCATTTGTTCTGTCTACCACAGGGACGCATGGAGACCATCATCCCCTTGCAATGTACTCTGAGCACCTGACAACAGCCCAGACTATGGAACCAAGATGGCAGTGTGCAATCCAGGTAAAAAGAAGGCCTGCAGAGTTAGAAAACCCTAAGTCAGTCCTGGCTCCAAGATTCTGTGGGTGAGATATTTAACCCAGAAGCCTCAGTAAAGTCGTCCATCCATACAACATGGATAATCCTCACTTTCTAGGTGGAAAGCTCAATGACATAATGAATATAAAAACATTAACAGGGTGCTTGGCTCATAGTAAGTGGCTCAGGGAGTGGGAGTTGTTATTATAGCCAAAGACTACTTCCCTCCTGCAGACACTGGAGAGAGTGCTGTGGGGGTACTTTCCAGTTTAAAGTGTGCCCACAGTGCTCGGCTGGCAGCACCCTACTATGGGATAAACAGCATCATTAATTCCAAAAATGTTTAAATGATCTTGTGCTCAAGCAGAAGGTAGACTAAAAAGGCCCTTTTCAGTCTATCTTTTGTCATCTGTCCTTAACTGACCATGTCCCTACGAATGAAGTTCACATATGCAGATAACGCAGATGTTTTTTGAAAATCAGTTCTCCTGAGAAAAGCCAAATAGGGATTGTAAGAAATTGTTAACATCACTCTTGTCCTATGAGTATTTTCCTGAATTATCCAATGATAAGCCTGAAATCTCCGTGAAGTCTGTTTTTTAGTCTTGATGTGAGGCAACTTTCCCCTGACCTTCTGCTACCAAGTAGGGGTACTGGACAGTGACCTCCACAAACACCTCCTTGGAAATACTCCAGTGTGAAGCCAAGAGGGCAGAGCGCTCACGATCGCTGGAGCTGATGAGTTAAGTTTATACCCCTGACCGTCTCAAGGCGTTCATCTTCCAAATATACCTCGATAACAGTGCTAATGATCACAAGCAGCACCTTTGTTGTATCTCATTTATTTTTACCCCAAATTATGGAAGCTTGAAAGAATTTACTGACTGCTTAGTTTTTCTGACTAATTGGGGTAACTCTATGTTATAGCCATTAGGAGATTTAAATATAGCTCTTCTTGAGCAATCCTCTTTATTGGATCCCCTGTTATCCTTTAAATATCTTGGTGTGCAAGTGGATAAAATTAGAAAGAATTTGTTTGCTTTAAATTGCCAACCTCTGCTTGATAAAACTATTAGCGATTTAGCTAATTGGACGGCTCTTCCATTATCATTAATTGGCAGAGTTAATACTATTAAAATGGTTGTTTTATCTAAATGTTTATATTTATTTCAATGCATTCTCATCAAGCCACCTAAAAATGCACTAAAGCTTTGAATTCTGCAATTAGTTTTGTTTTATAGGCTACAAAATAGAGTTAAGATTAATCTTAAAACTACAACTATGCTAGCAGGCCAAAGGTTTAATTCTTCTTTATGAGGGGGTGGATGAATGTTGGACTCTCTTGCTCACGTTTTGTCCATTGTTTCCCAGACACTCTCAATAAGACCTGCAAAAGTCCAAAAGAAATTGAAAAGAGATTCTTGTTAATGTTCTTAACCTAATAAAAATTTTACAATGTATTCAATCACACATTCATTCATTCAGCAAAAATTTATTGCGAATCTTTTACATGCACCAATCTCTACACAGGATTTTGTGGACAATCTCAAAGGTGAATAAAACCCAGTCCTTGCCCTCAAGAAGTTCAAGTGTGGAGAGTGAAAAAGAAACAAATAGCTACAAGGAATGTGGTAACTGCTAGAACAGGGAAATGGCCATCAAGCTGGGACAGACAACAATGTTACAAAATCTATAGGTGAAGGGGGTGATCAAGAAAAGCTTCCTGGAGAAAGTGACCTCTGAGCAGGATCTTAAACCATGGAGCTCTCACAGAGCTTTTCCAAGATCTTAAATTACACCTTCAGTGTGTTCTCTTGAATAATGAAATAACTTAATTTCTGGGAGTGTAAAAATGGTCTACTCAGGTAAAAGGTGACCATTTTCTCTTTGGTGGATCAGGGGAATTCTGCAGATGTAACGTACCAGGACTTCAGCGAGACATTTAACTAAAGCTTTCATGATCTCTTCGAATGTCAAGACTGAGACACGTGAGCAGAATGATGGTAAGGGTACATATAATTCTAGCTGGCTGAAGAATGGTCCCCAATGTGTTTCTTTCTGTGTTAATGGTAACATGGAGAAAGGTCCCAGATACGTGCCAATGGATTGTCTCTGTGTCCTGCTCAAAGTTTTTAATGAGTAAGATAAGGACACGGGGACTTGCTCAGTTTGTAGATGATACAATTTGAAGAAGAAAAACAGCCAATATACTGACCAATCAACCAAGGATTTAGAAGATCTCAAGAGGCTGTAATAAAGGGTCAAAGTTAATCACATAGAGCTAAACAGAAAAAAGTAATGTCCTGCCAAACTCTGTCCCACTTGACAAAGTTCAGGCAGGGAAGCCTTAGCTTGTTATGGCCTTGTGGGGAAATAAAAAATGCTTCAGATTTAGAGTCAAGGGCCTGAGTTCAAGTCCCAGGTAGGCTGAATGTTAGATATGCAAGTTTAAGCATTACCCTAAACTTCCCTCAGCCTCAAGTTTTCTACATTTATGGACTGAATAGTTGTGCCTGCCCATTCATATGTTGAAATCTAATCCCACTATTAGGAGGTGGGGCATTTGGGAGGCAATTAGGTCATGAGGCTACAGCCCTAATATATGGGACTAGTACCTTTACAGAGAGTTAGCTCACTCTCTTTCTGCCATGGAGAATACAGTGAAAAGTTGGCACTCTACAACATGCAAGAAGGTCCTCACCAGAACCCAACTATGCTGATAATCTGATCTTGGACTTCCAACCTTCAGAACTGTAAGAAATAAATTTCTGTTTCTTATAAGCCATCCAATCTATGCTACTTTGTTACAACAACCCACACAGACTAAAACACCATCTGTAAATTGGAAACATACAAGTTCCCAGAAATATTATGAGAATTAGGTACATAGATAGAACTTTGCAAACTATATATCACTATGTAAAAGTTATCTTCTATAATACTTAAACTAGCAATGGTAATAATATTCATCACAATAACTAACGTGAAGTCCCGATATCTCGGTTAATTTATAAACCAGAGTAAACTAACAGTTTGACGTGGCTTTCAAAATAGGTGATACAGGTCATGAGTACATTACTACAACAAGGAGATCAGAACTGTATTCCCACTAGAATTACCTAAAGCCCATCTGGGATCTGGTTCTGTTCTGGTCTGTGTGGTAACCCTTGTGTCTAAAGCAGAGCTTGATATATAGGGAGTACTCAATAACATTTGTGAAATATTGGTTTTAATAAAGATATTATAGCATGTCTGGTGTCCGGTAATGAAGATTCTAAGAATATAGGAACCACAGACAAAATTGCTCTTAAAAGTGCAAATATATTTCTGATTGAGTTTATTAGAGTCCTTTCTTTTCTGTGGTTAATCTAGCAAGAGGCTTGCCAATTATCTTTTCAAAGAACCAACTTTTTACTGCCTTAATCTTCTGTATAATTTTGTTGTTCTTGACTTAATTTAGTTTTGCTCTGACCTTGAATACTGCTTTTCTTCTGCTCAGTTTGAGATTAGTTTGCTCTTCCTTTTCCAGCTCCTTCAGAAGATTCATCAGTTTGTTCATTTGTGATCTGTCTGTCTTTTGGATATGGCATTTAAGGCTATGACTTTTCCTCTTGGGACTGCTTTTACTATATCCCACAGATTTTGATAACTTGTGTCCCCATAATCATTTAGTTCAAAGAATCTTGATTTTCATCTGTGTCTCTTCCTTGACCAAATTATCATTCACCAATAGGTTGTTTCGTTTCCATGGATGACTGTTTCTGTTGGAATTAATTTCTAATTTTATTAGATTTAGGTCTGAGAAGACACATGGTATAATTTCTATTTATTTTTAATTTGTTGAGCTATGTATTATGGCCTAGTCCAGGAGTTCAAGGCTGCGGTGAGCTATAATGACATCACTGCATTCTATCTAGTCTGGGCAATCAGATTGAGACCCTGTCTCAAAAAAAGAGAGAGAGATTTACAGAATCAGCACACATGAGGAATGTATGAAGTATAGAGTCTGTCATACTTGAAGGACAGTTAAAGGGGAGTAGGGGAACAGCTCTGACATTTACTAGCACCATCTTAAAGCTACACATTTGAAAGAATTATTTTGTTGCTCTGGAGGACAAACTTGAACCAGAGAGTCATGTTACAGGAAGTCTTACTTTGACCAATAAATGGAAGTAATATCTAAAATTAGGAGCTCTGCAACGAGGGAATTAGCCTGGTGTTTGAATCAGTATGTTCTGGAAGACATTTCTGATGTGTGGGAGGTCAGACTAGATGCTTTGACACTGCCTATGTTGCTTGTTAAAAATGTAGATCCCCAAGATGGAATTAGAATCTAAGGGCATAACATCCACTACCCAGCTTTTTATACTCTTAACAACTGCCGCAGATCATTCTGCAACATAGAAAACTTAGGGCTGTGAGTCGGTAGCCTAGATCTGTTTAAAACTTCCCTGATGATAAAAATACCACTTTTTTTAAACAAGTACAGTTTTCCAGTCTCTGCCCCTGGGGATTCAAAGTTAATAGGAGTGGAATAAGCACTAAGAATTACTATCATCAGGAGACTCTAAAAAATGCTGGGCTAGATGATCTTCAATATCCTTCCCAACTTCTAAAATTCTAAAGATCTGATCCAACTATAGCCTTTCCTTGGTTCTGAATAACAGTTTCAAATACAACTGACCCTTCAACAATGCAGGGGTCAAGGCACCAACCCTCACATGCTCAAAAAGAAAGTATAACTTTTGACTCCCCAAAACTTAACTACTAATAGCCTGCCATTGACTAGAAGTCTTACTGATAACACAAGCAGCCAATTAACACACATTTTGTGTGTTATATGTATTACATACTGCATTATTATAATAAAGTAAGCTAAAGAAAAGAAAATGTTAAGAAAATCATAAGGAAGAAAAAATATATTTACTATCCATTAATTGGGTCATCATAAAGGTCTTCATTCTCCTTATCCTCCCACTGAGTAGGCTGAGGAGGAAGAAGAGGACATTGGTCTTGCTCTTTGTGGGGGTGGGGAACAGAAGCAGACAAGGTGGTGGAGGTGGAAGGGTGAATGCCGGCATACCTGGTATAACTGCTATTGAAAAAAATTCACTGTACGTGGATCTGCACAGTTCAAACTTATGTTGCTCAAGGGTCAACTACATTTAAATTATAGTAAATAAGCTACAAGCAACAATATGTATGCCTATAGCTTGCCATGATGTTCTTCATATGGTGTCTCTAAAGAAGTAAACACATTCTTTTAATAAACTAAATAGCAATGAACATGTTGACTTTCCAATTGGCTGCAGTTTACTATTTTGGCTGATTTCAGTAAATATATATACACATGTATGCAAATCACAAGTGAATCGTTTCAAAGAGTTACTCAGCATAAACAAACTCAAAAGGCTTTGATGAGTTAAGAGTCGAATGTGATATAATCAAATAAATATTTTATAAATACTTTCATCTGACCATACTCCATTCTCTGAAAATGTGAACATGTAAGTCACCAGAGACTATTCTAGGCAAAATCTCTTTTTTCATCTAATATTCCACCCTAAAAATAGAAGTGAGAAAGTACACACGTGTTTAATGGAGTGCTGATCCACTATCACATTCAGCAACTTTGTTAGTTTTTGATAGTCTCACCTAAATCAGCTAAAGAAAAATTTTCTATGCCAATGGCCCCAAATCTAGATCTTCTGCAAGTCCTCTTCTTTCTTTAGTTCCTGATAGCTTAGAACCAAAAACAAAGCTTTCTATGAATTTTTGAGAAAGTGTCTGGGGGGAGGGGAAGGAAATTATCACAGAGCACCTAATATGTGATTTTTGCATGTAGTTGCCTTGATCCAGCGGGAGAAGGCTCAGGCAGCAGCTGCAGCCCCAGATCTGTTGTTGTCTCTATCCAGGGGAGGTGGTGCTGTGAGGGACTGATGGCCTTGCACGCTCAGCTTGTAAGACATAGGTTACAGATAAAGATGAAGATGAAAGAAAGATAAGTGAGCAGGAACAAAAGAGACAATGATGGGTATAAATACACCCTTAGAGCACAGCAGGTAAGTCATGCCTTCCATTTAACCCCTTGTTCTGGTAGGAGAAGAGTGTGTTCTATTTTAAGTTTCTTCTGCTGGTAACACTAGATTCTATTCCAAAGGTGGTGGTGGGTAATCAACAGTGTTTGGGAAGAATCAAGTCATATTATTTGGGAACACACTGACGGAGCAACTGCAATTATTGGAGAATACATTTTTCTTGATTATTTCTTAAAATGTGAGAAAGAAACAAATTAATAGAGCTATGATTTTTATCATCAAAGATGTTTTACTTTAATGACCGAAACAGACTCTTTGAGAGAAGGACAAATTCAGTAAGCAATTCTTCCTCCCTCAAGGATGTGCTGACATATTTCAGACCTTTGCCTAAAATGCCACCCTCCTCCCTCTCTCCCCAACCCTCACCATGTGCCAAAGTCTGCAAATTGTCTTTTACAGTTCCTGCACATTCCCTAAAGAACAGAACTGGAAAATGCATGTTATTCCCCCAAAGAATCTACGTTTCCTCTACCTCACAGAAAGAGCCTATCGCAACAGATAAGCTTATAAGCAACAGATAAGAAAAGGCTCAGCACTTCTCCTTACTCTAAGTGGTAAAAAATGAAAAGATGAGAGAAGGTATCTGGGGGAAAAGCCACTCAGGATACCTACCCAACTCCTCCCCTTCGCTGGCAGGAGAGAGGGGCCAACTTGCACCATCTTGCCCATCACAATTGCTCTGAGCACCCTCCCCACTGGTGCAGAATACTGGTGTCCTCCCTAGTCCTCAAGTGACCAGTCTCAAGGCAGTGTCCCAGAACTCAACCTGTCAAACACTCTTCTTGGGGAGGTTCACCCAAACTGGAAGTTTACCTTGCACTCACCCCCTTGCCTCGCTCATTCCAAGTTCTTCTGTCCTCAACTCTATTAAGTTCAATTCTGCAGACTTCTTTTGGGCCCTTATTACCTGCCAGACTCCCTGCAAAGAACAAAGGTCAGTACAGTACGTGGTTACTGCCTCCTTCAGCCAGCCTGCACAAGGCAACACAGTCAGCTAATAACACAAATTCTGAGACTTACACAGGCCATGATGTTTGCCAAGGAAGAATGCACGTGGACACGAAATTGGATTTGTGTGTACCAGTCACCACTCCTGGGGACTTCTTTCTGGACCATATGCTTTATGGTCAGAATAATATCCCACATGTGTACAAAGCTATAGCATTTATAAAATCTGCTCATATACTTTATCTCACTGGGAAATACCAAGCACCATCTTTTCTTTTGCAATTTACAGATGAGAAAACTGAGGCTAAATAAGGTCATGCTGTACCAGGAGAGTTTATAAAATAATATTATTCAATGGCCAACGTACAAAAAAAGGGGGGAACTGGCTCTCTCTTATAACATTACACCCTTTAGGAGGAATTATAAGTTCTTCCAATTCCACAAAATAAAGTTTAGAGGAATGAAGAGGCCAACAATCAGAGGCATATTTTACTAATGGACAGGACGAATTCAGCCGCAGCCTTCACACAGCGCTCAGGAGATAAGACAGTACAACTTCTTAGTGTCTCCTCTGGACCATTCTTCTTTGGATTGCTATGATAACAGCCCTGGAGACAGAGCTGAACGCGGGTTGTATTAACCTCAGCATCAGAACACAAGTCAGAAACCCCAGGAAATTTCCCCAACAGCGCAGCTTACTGGGCAAATGATTTAATCAACATGGATCTAAGGAACATGTCTGGGAGAGGGCAGAGATGAATAAGACTGTCTTTCAGGGAGGTGTGGGACTGAGGAGTTACTGCTTCATAAGGACCCAGCTAAAAAGCTGGGCCATAGTAGCTGGATATGCCAAGCTTTGATGAGGCCTTCAGGGCTAAGAAATAGCTCGAGCACATTGAAATGGGTTGGAGCTCCTTGGATGAAAGACATCTCTATAAGACATGTGGATGTGTATTTGATAATCTTTGACATATGTTTAATATTTAGATTTCCAAGATTACTCATGTTAATATCCGCTGCACATCTTACTTTCTTGCCTTTTGTGCACACTGGGAGATGTGGGTTTGGACACATTTCAAGCCAGATTTGTTCCTGTTGCTTTATTGCTTCTAACCACAGGGTCACTAAAATGGGAAAATCATCTGCTTCTTTCTCTACTGAACTTTGAATTCAAAAACTTACAATTTTTTTTTTTTTTTAGAAGGAAGAAAGAAACATGCGAATGAATAATGAATGCAGTAAAAATAAATGTGTGGTTCTGGGCTCCATTTAATTTTTCTTAAATGACAGTGTTGTTAATGTCATGAAATATTTTCTCTGATAAATGTGAGTTAGCTAATTTGCGTGAATGGCTAGTCTGTCATTCTTTTAGTCTCTTGAGTTATGGGTTTTTAAAAATGATTCCTTTTCTGTATGGCTTTTAATACATTGTTATTCTATCTGATCACTGAGCTTTCTCAATGGCACATTGAAAACATGGGTTTCATCTCTTCAAAAAATAGATATTAATTTTGAAAAAGTAATTTATGCAATAATGAAATTCTTCAGATAAATGTATTTATAAGGAAAGTCATTTAAACACTATTTTGTATTCCTTTTTAACAGCAAAAAAAAATAAAAAAAAGAAAAGAAAAAAATTTTTTTTCCCAAAGTCTCAATCACAGAAAACTTCAAGAATTTAAAATCGAGCCTGCTAAGAGGCTCTTCTATGAGTAAGCTTCAGTAGTCACCATTACGATTTTTAAAAAGATGCTCTACAAAACCTCCCTTGCACATGTTTGCACAGTAAGTCGAAGAGATAAAGAAAGGTCACTAGATTCTGAAATTTGAATTTTGCTACATCCATTTGAGTTGAATAATAACACTAACAGTGCCTAGAGTAAGAATTGCCCTGGCCTCACTTCCAATGGAACAACTAAAAAGAGACTGAGCAAATCAAAGGAAGGGAGGAATTCCAACCAGTCAACGCTGCCATCTTCTTTTTCTTTTCTAATTGGCTTTAAATGAAACTCAGCATCCCCTGAAACCGTAAGGCAGATGCCTACACCTCAAAATCACCCAACTACCCATCAACAACAGCCTCCCCCCCCAATACACCTGTGGCAAAAGGGACATGGATGAAATTGTAATGTGTGAAGTAATTACTTCTGAGTTATAAGCTGTAGAAAAGAACATTCTATGACTCTGAAAGTGCCATCTCAGCAATCGCCACCATGTAAAGCGCTAATGAATAAGCGCTCACCGGCTGCCTTTGCCCATAAATGACAGGATACTGAGATGAAGGAACATTGTGCCTGATTTAAATCTCCCAGGCATGGAAAAGCAGAGGTGACTGTGCAGTCAAATGGCTGTGGCCCAGGGTTTTGCTTCAGCACAAAGTGGAGAAGCCTTAGACTCCAGGGTGCACAAACCCGAGTTCAAATCCCCCTTGGCCACCTTCCTGCTCTCTTATCTGCTCTGAGCAGTTCCCGCCTAGCATGGAGTAAGTTCCGTGTGTTAGCTGGGGTGATTAATGTACTTATAAAAGGAGGAGAATAAGTACTTATGGTACTATTTTGAGAATTAGTGACAAAACATTTATAACTTCAAACAATACATGGCATCCAGGTAGCTGCTACTTCCCCTACTGTGTCATTATCGTTTGAATGATTTCCATTAGAAAATAAACGATTATGAAAGTCACAGAAAAAAAGAAAGGAAGGAAAATAGAAAAGAAAAACTTATACAGGTGAATCAGAAAGGATGCCACTGTCAACTGTATTTCCTGGAAGTGACATATCGGACCATAACACAGTCTGTCTCAAAACTTAGTGACCTTCGTAGAATAGTCTACTCAAGCCTCCTCTCCTAATAGCACTAGAAATAATTCAAATCGTATCCAATGTTCATTTTTTGTAAGCTTTTAACTTCAAAATGAATTCACATTTGAAACCAAAGCCTCCAGTGGAAATTGTGGATACTTTGGTTACTGGGCCAGTTCAGAGTAGGTGTAGAACAAAAACAAGCTCTGGAATCATTGAATGAGATCTAGGCTCTCTCTGACTTAACATGACAAGTGAACTTTTCTGAATTTCAATCTATTTACCTATGAAATGAGGAATAAAGACAATTTATGGCTTATCTTCTCCAATTGTATTGTTTTGAGGGACAAATAGAATATATATACACTTTATATATATATACTTTTTTCATATATACATCTCAATGGGCCAATGTTCAGTGTTCTACAAATGTTACCCCTCCCAGTGCACCTGGATACCTTATTGGTCTGCACCTGGATACCTTATTGGTCAATGAACAAAACGGCTGTGCAGAACTAACTTAGACCTAGCCCAGGGGTCAGCAAACTGCAGCCTGCAGGCCTATGAGCTAAAAATAGGTTTTATATTTTTAGATAGTTGAAAGCAATCAAAACAAGAATAATATTTCATAACACACCTACAATGCCCATAATATTTACTACCTGGACCTTTATACAAAACATTTGCCAACCACTAAATCAAAAAGTTTATATTAATAATATTTTTAGCTTTATTTAGGATTAAACCTCAAAGCAGGTAGAAAGCACACACAATTAACATGGATTACCAGCAGCGCAGCAGAGCACGAAGAACACCTTCTTAGAAGTCAGACTGGGTATGCCTCCCTGGCCTCAGGAACTCCCTCAAGTTCTGGGCTGAGTGCTGCCCACCCTTGCTTGTTGCTCTTTAACCCAGGTGCACTTGTAATTTCTATGTAGTCAATGTTCACTTCTTTATTCTTGGCACCGATCTCAGCAGAGATTTCCCAATGTTTTGTGGAACTGAGTGAATGAATTGATTAAATCAATTATTTATTCATCCACTCTTCAAGGGCCAGCTTAAGCCTTTGTTCTTCCATGCAACCTTCAGAAACCACTCTAACCCAGAAGACTCATTTGTGTCCTGGGGTCTCATGCTCTCCTTGGCCCAAGAAAGGTAATGCATAATGTAGGGCTTTCAGGTACTCTTGAAATATTGCCCCCCACTCTGTTAATGTCTGTCTGGTTGACTCCTTTGTTATGTAGTCATAGTTTGGTTCTTCCAGTTAGATAACAAACTGCCTCACTGTCAGATCCAGCATGGCTCCCAGCCTTCACATTTGGCTTCTTTCTCAAAACCCAGTATGGGAGTCCATCTGCCCTTTCAGCAAAATGTTAAGCCACTATAACCTCCAGGTCCATGACCCAACATGGAGACCCACTCTTGGTCTTTCCTGGACCTCAGCCTCTCCAAATTCTGGCCTGCTACTTGGAGCCCATGGGCCCACCTTCACCCATGTTTTGGGTACTGACCTGCACTTTTGCTTCTGGGCCCTAATCATGGTCATTTGCACCCAGGCTTTGCTTCTTCTGCTTGGCCCTTCCACAAGATGTAGAGTCCCATTGCTCATCCCAGCCTGGAGCATGGGACCACTTGGTCTTGCCCTTGCTGCTAACAACCTCATGCCTGCCCAACTTCCTGGGAATGTGCTCTCAGTCTCCCACTGACAAGTATGGCCTGGATACCCATGACCTGACCTTATCTTGGACCATATTCATAAATGTCTGACAGGACTGTCCCCTCTAGGATATCATGCTTTAGCCCACCCCAGCCCATAGGGAACCATTGGAAGAGATTCTGTGACTTACATTTTTTGTGTCTTCATTATGCCTACATGGCGCTTAAACCACCGTAGGCTTATCATAGGAGTCCAGTAAAGATTCACTGGTTGATCCAGCATACAAAAAAATAAGGTGAAGGACAGTCACCCATAAGGGATCATATCTAAGTTTCTGTGTTTCTATCTTTGTGGTTCTCACCTTATCAGATGGAGCATCTCCTTTTTATGACACATATTTTATATCCCTCCTTACTATCCTGAACTGATACAATCTAATATCAACATATTGTCCTAAATATAATATGGAAGAGAAAGAAAAAGAAATCAATTCACAATGAAAGTTGTATTTGAATAAGTACATACAAAAGAAGTACTCCATGTGCATCTACATGTGGATCACAGCCACGAATGCCACCCACGTACCACAGCAGAATGGCTACCACTGATAGGGTTTTTTCAGTGTACAAACTTGTGGCAAAGTTCTGAAAAAACAACATATAATCTTCCCCTGATTTGTATAGTAGTTGTAAATTCATGGGAAATTTAGTGCACATTAAAATTACACAACAAAATATAGAAATGGAGTTAGGTTTTAGACTTAGGTAACTATGAACAGGTTCACCTACATGTGGCCTGGAAGGACATTCAAAGGTCATGTGCAATGCTGCATGAATCTTCAGGGTGTGGGACCATTCAGTGAGCAGATGCACAACATACTTGGCTCCCATCCAATTTTGTGACATGTGAAAAATGCTGTCAGGAATCTCCAGAGCACTCTCTCTAGGGGGCAGTAGTGCTCCCAGTGAGAACTGTTGGTCAGTCCTTCATTCATACCTTGACACCCTGAATAAAGGGTCTGACTGAGCACCTGTCTTTAAGGCGGTGGCACAGTCCAGATCCAAGAGCCAAGTTTGGATGAAGCCAAAGATCTCAGCCCTAACCAATCTTAAGGTTAACATTCATGAAGGTTACAAGACGGAGAGTTCTACTGTATAGCGGAAATACTGAGCATTCCCTCTAGCCAATTCTTGGATTAAAAAGCAGAACAATTAGCATTTCCTTATTCTGCATCATATGCTCCTTCTTCTTCAACCCATTGAATTTAAGGATTCACAGCAAATCTCTCCCTGTGCACTCACACTCACCTCTAACACTTCCATCTCTTTTCTCTCAGGCTCCCTCTTTCCCACTCATTCCCTCTGCCATTCCTCCTAAAGCACATGCACAAAAACACCCCAATCTTTATTTATCATATTTTTTTGAGACAGAGTCTCACTCTGTCACCTTGGGAAGAGAGCCATGGTATCATCATAGCTCACTGCAACCTCCAAACTCCTGTGCTCAAGTGATCCCCATGCCTCAGTCTCCTGAGTAGCTGGGACTATAGGCACCTGCCATGACATAGCTAGTTTTTCTGTTTTTAGTAGAGATGGGGTCTCACTCTTGCTCAGACTAGTCTTGAACTCTTGAGCTCAAGGGATCCCCCTGCCTCAGCCTCCCAGGGTGCTGGGATTACAGACATAAACCACTGCACCTGGCCTTTTCCTAACCTTCAGATTACTATTCCTCCCTCCCCACTTGCCTTCCTACCTCAGTTTCTCCCAGCTTTGATTCTGCTACACTGCTACAAAATCTTTGTAGGCTGGCAAGATGGCCAACTGGAAGCAGCTTCCGACAGAGGCTCCTGTCCAAAAGGAAAGATAACCTCCAGAAACTGCCCAATTGAGCTAAAGACTGGGAACCCAGCCGAGAGAGAGAAGTTATAACTGCAGGTCACCTCTGAGGTAAGCTGCGACTTCAAGAAACCAAGCTTCAGGCAAAAAAACTGAACTAAAGTTTTCTGCCATTCTGAACTCCCAGGACACCCTTCCCCTCTTACCTGACATATGCTGAGACTGAGGGAGGAGGACTTGAGCAGCACCCACCCTCCCTATTTGCAGGACCAGGCTGCCCGCCAGATAAGAGACTCCGGGGCCCCACCAAGCCCCAGCTCCCAGGCCAGGAACTCAGCAGGGACCAAGCGGCCCGATTGGCAACACACCGGGCCTTGGACAACTGCCAGCAGCACCTGGAACTCCCGCCCAGTGCCAATCTGTGCTCCACCCGGCCTCAGCCTACTGCCTGCCAGGACCCTGCCCAGCTCCAATCTGTGCCCCAGGGTCACTGCTCACAGTGGCCAGGAACTCCACTCCGCCAGGACATCCATGTGCCCCAATTGGCATTCTGCTGGGCCTTGGCCCACATCCAGCAGCAGCCAGGAACTCTGCAGGGACTCCAGGGTGCCCGATTGGCACTCACTGGGCCTTGGCAGGGTCAGCAACAACCAGGAACTCCACCGGGACCAATCTGTGCCTGGCCCGGCCTTGGCCTGCCCGGCTCCAATCCGTGCCCCAGGCCCACCACCCACAGTGGCCAGGAACTCCACTCTGCCAAGAATCCTGTGCAGGCCCCTATTGGCACCCTGCTGGGCCATGGCCCGACACCAGCAACAGCCAGGAACTCCGCCAGGACTCCCATGTGGCACTGATCTGTGCCCCGCCTGGCCTCATCCTACTGCCCGCAAGGACCCTGTCTGGCTCCTATCCATGCCCCAAGCCCGCCACCCTCCCTCCTGGGAGCCCTCCTCCCAGCCAGAAACTGCTGGAGGCACGGGCTCCCTTTACAAAGGCCACCAGGTGCCCATCCCATGCCCTGCTATTTGATCTGGGCATGCCATACTCCAGAGCTGTTCCTGCACCCAAAACTCCCTGGGTGGGGCAGTCCCAGAGGAGCTACACAGGGTCATTCTCTACAAAGATCCAGCAACAACAGAGTGATCCTGCTGGGGTCTGATCTGGGAGAGACACCTCCCCAACTCTGAGGACGGTCATAGGCAACAGTGAAAAATAATCATGAGGCAGAATCAACAGAAAAACTCTGGCAACATGAAAATCAGAGTAGATCAAACCCCCAACGAACGACAAGGTAGATACAGCACAAGATTCCTTGCATAAGCAAATGGCTGAGATGTCAGAAATCGAATTCAGAGTCTGAATAGCAAATAAGATCAGCGGAATGGAAGAAAGGATGGAATTAGAATTTCAGGCAGTAATCCAAAAGATGACCCAAAAGATGTCTCAAGAATTCAACAAATTCAAAGACAAAATGACCAAACATTTTGACACATTGAGAGGAGAAGTTGAAGCCCTCAAACATCTGAGAAATACAGTCGAATCCCTCAGTAACAGAATGAAGCAAGCAGAAGAAAGGATTTCTGACATGGAAGACAAAGCTTCTGAACGCTGCCAAACTTCCAAGGAGGAAGAGAAATGGAAGACAAAAATTAATCATTCTCTCAGAAAGCTCTGGAATAACTCGAAGAAAACCAATCTTTGCCTTATAGGGATACCTGAAAATGATGAAGTGGCATCACAAGGCACAGAGTCTCTTCTTCATGAGATTATGAAAGAGAACTTTCCAGACATGCCAAGAGATTCTGAAATTCAGATAGCAGTTTCAGAACCACAGCACGACTCAAGCCGAATAAGACATCCCCCAGGCACGTCATAATTAACTTCACTAAAGTTAATATGAAGGAGAAAATTCTGAAAGCAGCCAGACATAAGAAATCCATTACCTTCAAGGGGAAGAATATTAGAATAATTGCAGATCTCTCTGAACAACCTTTCAAGCTAGAAGAGAATGGTCATCAACTTTTAATCTCCTAAAACAAAAGAACTTTCAACCCAGGATCCTGTACCGAGCTAAACTGAGTTTCATTTATGGTGGAGAAATTAAATACTTTAACTATATCCACATATTGAAGAAATTTGCTTTAATCAAACCAGCTCTCCAGGATATTCTCAGACCTATCCTCCATAATGACCAGTACAATCCTCTACCACAAAAGTAAACTCACCCAGAAAACTTTTATCAAATTTCATCTTCCACAGTGATGAAAGGATTAAAAATGTCCACTGGACTTTCTAAAGAGTTAAACATTATTTTCAATTAATTTGAATGGTTTAAATTGTCCTCTAAAGAGGCATAGGTTGGCTGGCTGGCCTAACCATATATCAGGCCATATATCAGCTGAATACAAGAAACTCATCTTACCTTAAAAGATAAATTTAGACTCAAGGCAAAGGGATGGTCATCTATATTCCAGGCAAATGGAAAACAGAAAAAAGCAGATGTGGCGATTTTATTTGCAGATACAATAGGCTTTAAACTAACCAAAGTAAAGAAGGATGAAGACGGACATTTCATATTTGTTAAAGGTACTACTCAATATGATGAGATTTCAATTATTAATATTTATGCACCCAACCAGAATGCGCCTCAATTTAAAAGAAAAACTCTAATAGACATTAGCTACTTGATTTCCTCAAGCTCCATAGTAGTTGGAGATTTTAATACTCTTTTAGCAGTGTTGGTCAGATCCTCCAAAAAGAAGCTAAATAAGGAAATTTTAGATTTAAACTTAACCATTCAACAATTGGATTTAACAGACATTTGCAGAACATTTCATCCTAATAAAATTGAATATACATTCTTCTCATCACTCTATGGAACATACTCCAAAATTGATCACATCTTAGATCACAAGTCTAACCTCAGCAAATTTAAAACAATAGAAATTATTCCTTGTATCTTCTCTGACCATCATGGAATAAAAGTTGAACTCAACAACAACAGGAAGCTGCATACTCATACAAAAACATGGAAGCTAAATAACCTTATGCTGAAGGATAGTTGGGTCATAGACGAGATTACAAAGGAAATTACCAAATTTTTGGAACAAAATGACAATGAAGACACAAACTATCAGAACCTCTGGGATGCTGCAAAGGTGGTCCTAAGAGGGAAATTTATAGCACTGCAAGCCTTCCTCAAGAAAACG
>CAUYON010126184.1:0-25858 GCA_963573935.1 Arctocebus calabarensis
GTACTTTGCTACTGCCTGCGCAACTGGGGGCCTTCTTGATGTGGTGGGGTTAAGTGGCTCTGTCTTATTTTCAGCTGGTCTCTGTCTTACCCTAGAGAATCAGTTACTCTGTGTTGGATTCTGAGATGTGTAGGAAAACCAGCATTTAGGTCACCACATCCCCCACAACAATTCCACAACAATTGGAAAGGAAAATCAAACCTTCCCACTACCACACACCCAGTGTACAACGTTGGAAAGTCCTCGGGTAATTGGCCTAGTTGAAGGGGTACCAATCAATTGTCCCAGCCAGTACCAACCTCAAATCAAAGAGTTGAAAAGTCTCTGGCGTATAGACAGCAGAAGTCTGCTGGCTGCTTTAGTATAACTGACTCCAGGGTTCTATGAGCTCAGGAGGGCCCCCCCAGCCAGTAAATTAGCCTGGGAAGGTTGATGCCTCTTTCCTCGCCTTGCCCCTCTGTCACACTCAGTCTCTGGTAACCCTGCAGGGCTGTGGTCCAGTTCCCTCCAGTGAGCTGATGCTCTAGAGGTTTGTGCCTGCCTAAGTCACACGGGGCTCTGTGGCTCCTCAGCCAGTCCACAAGTTATGTCGGTGTTGGCCGGGGGGAGGTGAGGCCTGACAACCTGGGTACTTGATAGGGGCTGGGCGATTCACTCAGTTCCAGTCCTGTCCCTGATTGATGTAAAGTAGATGATAAAGCTTATAGAATAGAACAAGTTCGCAGAATTTCTGCCCTGTGGAAGGGACGCTGGGCTGCTAATTGTCCTGACTCAGTTTGTGAGCTTCAGCCCTTTGTCTCAGCTGTCATCCCCTGAGGGCCAGGTGTGGCCGAAATTTAGCAAAGCTTTCTCAGCACTGGGCTTGGTGCCTCGGGACTGCTCGCTTTGGCCAGCCACTTTTCGGCTTACTCTCCTCTCACCGCTCCTGAGCTGGGAGAACAGCACAGACCAGCAGCAGCCCGCGCCCTGTCCACACTCCTTGAGAAAGTGCCCAAGAATCTGGACTCCATGGGGGACAGACCTCCAGACCTCAGGGTGAGAGTGGAGGGGAGTGCTGGGAGTTCCAACTTGCAGGTAGAGAATATATACAGTTTTATATAGCTTTATGCCTGGCAGGAGAGTGCCACCGCACCCTAGTAGGGGAAGGAGGTCCAGTTTTTAGAGGGTCTCTCCCATGGGGTAGAGTGGGAGGACATCTGAACTCTGCTTGCTTGTTTGTATGGAGGTATGGAGTATACTGCGAGCTGTTCTCTTGGGGGAGGGGGCTCCTGTCTGCTTGGTGATGTGCTCTGTACCTTTTATTTGTATCCTTGGGGTTGCACGTCGCTCCAGCAGGGTTGGTGTGCATTCCTCGACCTTGTCTCTTGGCTCAGCTCCAAACCATTGGCTTTCTCACTAAATTTCTGTCATTTAACTCTCCTTCTGGATGGGAGTGTCTGCAGAAAGCTGGCTACAGACCGCCATCTTGGCTTCTCCCCCCGGAAGCTAGGTTTTTGTCCTTTAGTTTCTGTTTACTTTGCTGATGGTCCATTGTGATGGTCAGTGTGGAGAATAGGTAAAATTATTTCCTGCAGAACTGGTTTTGTTGTGGTGAATTTCTTTAGTGTTTGCATGTCAGTATAAGATTCTATTTCTCCATTGATTTTAAAGCTTAGTTTAGCAGGATACAGAAATCTGGACTGAAAATTGTTTTTTTTAAAGAAGGTTAAAGGTATATAACCATTCTCTTCTGGCTTAAAAAGTTTCAACTGAAAAGTCTACTGTCACGCTGATGGATCTGTGCCGGTAGGTCAATTGTTGACTACTCCTGGCTGCTTGCAAAATTTTCTTTTTTGGCATGACTTTGGACAGATTCATTATAATGTGTCTTGGAGATGCTCTGTGTTTGTGTTGAGACAACCCAGGGTTTGATATCCCTCTATAAGGAGTGTGTTGGTAATCTTTGGTCGTGTTTGGAAAGTTTTCATTATTGTATCTTCCAGTAGGGTTTCCATTACCTTGGGTGCTGTTCTTTAGCTTTAGGGATACCAATAATTTGTATGTTTGAGTGCTTCACAAGGTCCTGTAATTCCCTAAGTGATCGCTGTGCTTTTTTTCTCTTCTTTTCTGCCTGTTTACATGCCTTGGTTAGCTCAAGAGCCTTAACCTCTAGCTCTCAGATTCTTTTCTTTTTCTTGGTCTAATCTATTATTAATATTTTTTCTACTCCATCTTTAGGTAGATTAACTATATAAATTCTTGATTGACTCCTTCAGTTCCTTAAAATTGGCTTTATCCTTCCTGTGTTCTTCATATCTTTCATCCACTTTTCAGTTGTTTGCGGATTTCCTTTTGATTGTTTCCCACTTTCTCTTCGATTCCCTTCATTGTTTTTGCCATTCATATATTATTATTATTATTATATAATTTTATAATATAATGCCATTCATATATTATTATTCCAGGTTAATTGAGGGTACAAAGAATTAGGTTATAATGTTTTTATTTGTTTGGTAAAGTCCCTCTTATAAATGTGTCCCACCCCTAAGAGGTGTGCCATAAACCCTAACATTGTACCCATTAAGTGGGAGCACACCTATTCTCCTCACTCCTCCCTTCTTCCCCCTCTCTTATTCCCCCTTTTGCACTTTGAATTAATTTGATTTTTTTCTCTCATGTGGTCATGTATTACATCTGCTGGCTTCATATTAGAATTGAGTACATTGGATTCTTCCTTCTCCATTCTTATGATACTTTACTGAGATGAATGTTCCAACTCTATTTAGGTTAATACAAAAGATATAACGTTTCCATCATTTTTAATGGCTGAATAGTATGCCATACTGTACATATACCACAGTTTGTTAATCCATTCCTGGATTGGTGGGTGTTTAGGTTGTTCGCACATCTTTGTGATTATAAATTGAGCTGCGATAAACAGTCTAGTGCAAATGTCTTTATGATAAAATTATTTTTTTTCTTCTTGGCAGATGCCTAATAGTGGCATGGCAGGATCAAATTGGAGTTAATTAATTTGAGTTCTTTGAGGATTCTCCATACTTCTTTCCAAAAAGGTTGTATTAGTTTACAAGTGTTCCCCTCCCCTCCACATCCACACCAATATCTCCATCTTTGAGACTTTGTGATGTGGGCTCTTTTCACTGGGATTAGGTGATAATCTCAGGGTGATTTAGATTTGCATTTCTCTGATGATCTGGGACAACAAGTATTTTTTCAACTGTTTGTTAGCCATTTGTCTGCCTTCCTGAGAACAGGTTTTGTTCATATCTCTTGCCTAGTAGTATATAGGAGTGTTTGCTCTATTTTTGTTGATTCTTTTTTTTTTTTTTTTTAAGAGACAGAGTCTCACTTTGTTGCCCTCAGTAGAGTTCTGTGGCGTCACAGCTCACAGCAACCTCCAGCTCTTGGGCTTAGGCGATTCTCTCACTATTTTTGTTGATTCATTTGAGTTCTCTATAGATTCTCTTTATCAACCATTTGTTAGAGTCATACCCTGCAAACATCTTTTCTGATTCTGAAGGTTGTGTATTTGTTTTACTTGTTGTATCCTTAGTGGTGCAGAAGCTTTTCAGCTTAATTAAGTCCCATTTGTTTATTTCTTTTGTGTTGTGATTGCTGCTGACGTCTTTGTCATAAAATCTTTCCCCAGTCCAACATAATTAAAAGTTTTTCCCATACTTCTAGGATTTTTATCATTTCATGTCTTAGATTCAAATCTTTTTTCCATCTTGAGTCAATTTTTGTAAGTGGTGGAAAGTGTGGGTCCAGTTTTAGTCTTTTGTGTTTATCCAGTTCTCCTAGTACCTTTTGTTGAATAGGGATTCTTTTCCTTACTATATGCTTTTGTTTGGTTTATCAAAGATTTGATGGTAACTGGACACTAGTTTCAGCTCTTTATTTTTATTCTGTTACGTGTATCTATGTCTCTATTTTTGTGTTAATACCATGCTGTTTTGATTACTATGGACTTATAATATAGCCTGATGTCTGGTAGAATGATGCCTCTGGCTTTATTTTTATTACTAAGAATAGCCTTGGATATATGGGTTTTTTCTTGGTTCCATACAAAATGAAGCAGTATTTTTTCCAGTTCTTTAAAGTACGATGTTGGTATTTTAATGGGGATTGTCTTAATCTGTATATTGCTTTGGGTAAAATAGACATTTTAACAATGTTGATTCTTCCCAGCCAAGAGCATGGTATGTTCTTCCACTTGTGAATGTCTTCTACTGTTTCTTTTCTTAGGGTTTCATAATTCTCTTTGTAAAAATCCTTCACCTTTTTTGTTAGATACATTCCTAAGTTTTTCATTTTCTATGTTTTTATTTTTTTATTTTTTTTGAGACAGAGCCTCAAGCTGTCACCCTGGATAGAGTGCTGTGGCATCACAGCTCACAGCAACCTCCAATTCCTGGGCTTGAGTGAGTCTCCTCCCTCTGCCTCCCATATCGTTGGGACTATAGGCGTCCACCACAACGCCTGGCCATTTTTTGGTTGTAGCCATCATTGTTGTTTGGTGGGCCTGGGCTGTATTCGAACCCGCCAGCTCAGGTGTATGTGGCTGGTGCCTTAGCCTGTTGAGCTCCAGGCGCCGAGCCAGTTTTTCATTTTCTTTGAAGTTACTGTGAAGGGAATTGTGTCCTGATTTGCTTCTCAACTTGGCTGTTATTGGCATATACAAAGGCTACTGATTTGTGGGCACTGATTTTATACCCTGAGATGCTACGTGTTTCCTTCAAGGAGTTTTGTGGTTGCATCTCTGGGCTTTTTTTTAAGTATAAAATAATATCATAGCAAAGAGCGATAGAATTTAACATCCTCTGTCCCCATTTGGATGCCTTTATATCCTTCTCTGATTGTATCGTCTAGAACTTGCAGTAATATGTTGAATAATAGTAGTGATAGTGGACATCCTTGTCTAGTTCCAGTTCTGAATGGAAAAGCTTTTGTTTTTACTTCATTCAGTATGATGTTAGCTATGGGTTTGTCATAGATGGCTTCAGTCAACTTAAGAAATGTGCTACCTATGCCATCCATATTTCAAATTCCCTTTCTGTCATTTCCATTATTTATTTAGAGATGGAATTTTCTGTGGTAGCTACCTCATGATCCCTTGGTGGGAGGTTGCTCTGTTCTGTTTTCATGTTGCCAGAATTTTTCTATTGGTTCCTCCTTGTGTATTTTCTTTTTGTTCACTTTCTTCCCCTATTTTTTCCTCTTCCTCCTTCAATTTAAGTTACCTTATCTCTGTTGTAGGTGTTGAAGTGTCCTTCTGTGGCATTCACTTCAGCTTAAATAATGTTTCTGGGCAGGATCCCCCAACCTGTCCGGAGTCCTCTCTCCCCTGTCTCCCTGAGAGTAGCTGCCAAGGAGATGTCTCTAGTTCTCCATCTTGCTTCCTCCACCCTTCCAAAATGAATGTTAAACTTTGGAAGAGATATCTGGTGACCTTGAGATTAAAAGCCAACTCATTTTTCCTTCCATCATAGTAAAGTATAGTAAGATTGATGTTTTTCAGGGAGCCCATTCCTGCTATGTCAGCACTAAATGTTTGCTTTAAGAATTCTCTGGAAAGACCCGGAGCTTGTCAGTTGGTGTCAAGTTGTGTGTATTTGTGTGGAAGACTTCCTTCTAAAGAATTCAAGAAACGATCCTTTGGAATACCATGTTCAGGAGAAGCATATCTATTCCTGACAGATGAAGAGGCACAGAGGCCTGGCCTGCTCTGCAGAGCCACACAGAGTCACCCAGTCAGCCTTATCCTGCCCCAAGGCCTTTGCCCCAGTCTGCATGGAGCTCACCAACCCTATCACTTCCTAGGTTCCCATCTGTTTTTCTTTGAAAATGATGGAGGTCAGGCCAGGGTGGGTGGCTCACGCCTGTAATCCTATCACTCTGGGATTCTGAGTTGGGTAGTTTGCCTACACTCAGGAGTTTGAGACTAAGTTGAGTACAGCGAGACCCTGTCTCTAAAAATAGCCACATGTTGTAGTGCCTATAAGTCCAGCTACTCGGAAGCTGAGATAAGAGGATTGTTTGAGCCCAGGAGTTTGAAGTTGCTATGAGCTATGACACCACAGCAGTCTACCGGGTGACAAAGTGAGATTCTATCTCAAAAAAACCCCCAAAATTACAATTCTCCTGGAAAGTCCATTCAGTGAGATTAAATACTCATGTTCTCTTTAAACCAGGGTAGTTCAACCCTGGGATTACTTCTGTGTTTCTGACCCCCTTTAGCAAAGATTTTCTAACCCTGGACAGGTAGTATTGTTTGTTGCTGTGTTAGACTCTTAGGAGGATGAGTTCTTTTGTGGCGAAAATGATAACTTGCTCCTTGTATGGTGTTTCTCTTGAAGTGAGATTGAATTCTGAGTATCCTTTACACTTGCCTCTTGAAGTTCAGGTGTACAACATTAACATAAACTGTGCATTTAGGATTAGACCACTAGAATTTTTCATAGCAATCATGTGCAGTTATATCCTAATCTCTGATTTAATGCATCCTAGATATCATACTTCATCACATCTTATCTTTTGATTGAGTTGTAAACAGTTTACTTTATCATTTTTTTTCACATTACAATATAGTTCCCCAAATAGACTATCCTTCTACCTTAACTAAGTAAATTAAGCTTACAAAGGTATTTCCTTGGTTTCTCTTATTGGTAAGTTGCCCAGTTTTTACCTTTGTTGCTATTCGTCTTGGCCTTTTCCCCAGTTCTAGTCCCCTTTTGTCAGGTCCACTTTCATATATTTTATTTTTATGTTGTACATTCCTCTCCAGGCTGACTGCCTGTCACTGCCAAATCTATAGTTAGTCCTTCCTTCTTGTCATAAGCCTGACCCATAGTACATTATAATAGTGGTTATTGGGAGTATTGTGGTTTAATGGAAGGACCTTTGGATTTGGAAGAGTTGAGGCCAGGCTTCAGTGCTGGGATTATTACATATTAGCTCTTTGACGCTGGGTGCATTTTGTAACTCCTTTAAACTCTAGTTTTTTAAATCTAAAATGGGTGCAATATCATATTATTTGCTTTACCTGCATCAGTGTTTTCTTATAAGAAACAAAGATGATGAGTGTCAGAGTACTATGTAACCTGTAACGTTCTATACAAATGTAAATTACTACATTATTACTGTTAAGGTAAAAACCTAAAAAATGGTATTTAGTTTTAAATTACTAATGGCTTAATGATTTAATAATATTTGTTGAATTAGTAGATATGTTCCAACACTAGAAAAACTTATTAAAAGATTATTATGCTTTGTCCAGTAAAGTCTTATTTCATCTTAGGAAATCAGGAAATATGTAAAGTTTATTTTCCATAAAATAGAAATTTAGCTTCTTAGATGGTAAATCTTTAATTTTAACAATTTTATATGGAGACCTTTTAAAATCATTTGTATCAGGAGAGAGATAAGATGGCTGACTATAGCTAGTGGTCATCAAATTGTCTCAGAAAGAAGAAAACATTTTAGTTGGATAAAATCAAAAATACCAAAAGACATCCCTCAGGTATAACTCTGAGGGATAAGTGCCAGAATCTGCTGAGATTCCATGGAAAAAAGTTGTAGAGTGGAAGAAAGAGTAAGATCTCACTAGAAATCAACCCTGGAGTGGTTTAGAGCCTGTAGAAAGATTGCTTTCAGTGTTTCCAGGGCTCCAGCCTGCCAAGTGGATGCGGTGACCAGTGTTCCACAGTGGGCCAAGTGAGGCTTCCTGTACCCCAATCTCAGCCCTAGTCCATAGCGTGAGCAAGCACTGCAGCAGGTGTTCTTGCTTCTGGTCCCTGGGTATGCTGCTGTTGCAGTGAAATCAGCATTAAGCAAGTTCTAAGGGTGCCTCTCCACCCAAGGAAAGGTTCCCCTGTGGCTACCAGTAGGAGAAGAATTGGGGTCCTGCTGCTGCCACTAGAAGGGTTTATCCTGGTGGCACCATCAGAAGGAGAATTCAAGAAGGAATAGATATGGCAGATTAGAAGAAACCTGTGAACCTGCAGCTACCATGGAAAGACGAGTAAATAGGAAGCAGGTACCTTCCTATAGACAACTGTTCTCAGAAGGAGCATTTTGAAACCATAGAGAAGCAGTGTGGGACTCGTAGCGAAGGAAAACAAAGATATTAGGGTGATATATTTGATACTATCAAGGCATGTGCTTAGAAGATTAATAGGATAGAACACTGGGGCACTGCTCACCCTGCAGGCACTATGGCTGAGTTGTGATAGGGCTTTCTCTGCTGCCACAGATTGGGAACCTGCATAGAATCTGTGCAAGCTGTGTCAAACAGCAGGCAGCAGCCAAAGGTATCCTGAACTCTCTGATGCATGGTGCCAGATTGGCAGGGACTCGGCTTTGTGGCTGCAGTCTTCATACTGCCCCCACACCTGGCTGGGGAGGAAATGAACCAACAGGAGGGTCTTCTAAAGCTGTACCTGGTAACTAGAAGCCAAGAGCCCCTTCCCAGCAGTGTAAGTAATATAACAGTACCTGAGTACATGAGCTCCAACCTTGGGAGGCTTTGGGTGACTGCTTTGGTGGGCCCTTGGGGGCGTGTAGAGAACTCTTCTGTGGTCCCTGGCCTCTTGAACCAACCTCTATGCACTTGACTTGTCATCTGGTCCCTGAGACTGAGGAATAGCCCACCACCTGCTTGGCCCTGGCTCTGTCCTCTCGGTCCAAATTGCCTGCTGCCTCCTCATTCCTGACCCCATCCTCTAGGTTGGGTCATCCCTGTTACCCTCATTCTCCTGCTTCTGGCTTGTCCCCAGTGTTGGCTCTGAGGCTCTCATGCCTGTACCTGAGACTCTGTCTCTGTGGCACCAGCACTTCTGCCAGGCTGGGGACACTGCCCCAATATTCAGTCCTGCATGTGAGCCCCAAGGCCCCATCCTGGATCCTATACTACTGCCACAGGACCTGCTCCAACATTCAACACCCTGCCAATATATTGGGACTTGGTTTGACCAAATACTCACAGCCTGGGAATCACAACCTCTTCCTGAATAGTCTTATGCAGCTCCCACTGTTACCTCCATGGGGAGATACCATCCATAACACCAGCCTCAGTGAAGAAGGTCTTATTCAGCTCCCAATTTGAATATCGTACAACTGTTTGGCGAACAGTCTAACACAGGATGGAACAGTGGCAACTGCAGGTGAACAGATAAATAAGAACAGCTGCTTTACAGGCTTTTAGCGCACACTCTTCTTTCCTGCCACACCAAGATGGCAGAATAGGGAACAAAAGCATTATGTAGGGACCTCCCCTTCTAATTAAGGAGTAGGGTTCCCAGCAAAGAACAGGTTCCCTGCAAACCTGTTAGCCCTGAATCAGAAAAGAGGTTTCACATGAAAAGAAACAAACAAAATAACCCTGCTAACATGAAAAATTAAAACAGTTGGACATCCACAAGGGTCACAGTGGAGCCTCAGTAGCTAACCCAAATTATAAGGAAATCGTTAAAATGACAGAAATGAAATTCAGAATATGTATGGCAAATAAGATAAATGGAATTGAAGAAAAAGTTGAAAACCAACAGAAAGAAGCCAAAAAATATTTCAGGAAATTAATGAAAAAGTTACTAAAGGGCTAAACAATGTAAGGAAGAATATGACGGAACTAGAAGAAATGAAAAAGTCATTTAGGGAATTTTAAAACAGCAGAAAACATCAGAAACAAACTAAGGAGAAGAAGGAATCTTCAAAGCTTGAAGACAAGGTTTTCATGCAAACAGTCATTTAAAGAGGCAGAGAAGAGAACAAAAAATGTGGAGCAATCAGGCAGAGACATATGGGACTATGTGAAATGAACTAACATTTGAATTATAGGTAGGCATCCTTGAGGGAGAATAAAAAGGAGCTAAATGCATGGAAAATCTATTTGGGGTAATTATTGAGGAAAGCTTCCCCAGTATTGCCAGAGATACAGACATCCAGACACAAGATGGCCACTGAACTTTGAGAATATTCATAGCAAATAGGACATCTCCACGACACAAAGTAATCGACTGGGTCAAAGTCAAAATGAAGGAGAAAATACTGCAAGCAGCTTTCCTACAACGGAAAACCCTTTAGCTAACAGCACTTCTAAGTGGAAAGCCTATAAGCCAGAAGGTTGTGAGGCCTCATCTTTAACCTTAAACAGAACAATTAACCTGCTTCAAATTTTGTATCCTGCAGAACTAAGTTTCATAATTGGTGGAGAAGTTAAGTCTTTTCCAGACAAACAGTAAAGGAATTTGTCATGACTAGACTTTGCCCTTCAATGAAATACTTAGAACTGCATATACATGAATCATCAGAATATATATCCACTGGTATAAATAAACCACTGAGAAAATTTAAAGCTCACAACTCTTATAAAACACTAGTATAATAAGGGAAACAAAGCCATAAGGTACTACCCGATATGATGAAGACAACAGCCTTCAATATGTCAGATCTATCTTTTAACATCAGTTTGAACATACTACTCAAAAGACATAGGCTGACTGACTGGATGAAAAAACAAAATAACAATACTCCATGCAAATGGAAACCAAAAGAGAGCAGGTGTAGGCCATTCTTGTAGCTGATAAAATTGACTTTAAATCAACAATAGGAAAGAAAAAGGTGGTCATCATATAATGGAAAAGGCAGAAATTTAATAAGATGTAACAATCCTAAATATTTATGCACCTAACAGAGGAGTGCCCAGATTGATAAAGCAAACCCTATTAGATCTAAGCAAAAAGGTAAATAACAGCATCATACTTGCTGGGGACCTCAACACCCTGCTGACAACTGGGCAATCATCTAAGCAGAAAATAAACAAACACTGGACTTAAATGGTTCTCTAGAACAAATAAGCCTAACAGACATTTACAGAACATACATTCTTTTCATTAGCACATGGAACTTTCTCTAAGTTTGATCATAGTTTAAGCCACAAAATATATCAACAAACGCAAAAAAAAAAAAAAATCATATGTATATTTGCAGACTATAGTGGAATAAAACTAGAAATCAACTTCAAGAGAAACATTCAATTGTACACAAAGTCATGGAAATTAAACAATCTGTTGCTTAATGATTATTGGGTCAATAATGAAATTAAGATGCACATTAAAAGATTCCTTGAACTGATTCACAAAAGGGGCACAAGCTATCTTAGTCCATGGGATTCAACAATAGCAGTTCCATGGGGGAAAATTCAGAGCCTGTAATGCCTACATCAGAAAGACAGAAAGATCACAAATTAACAATCTAATGACAAGTCTCAAGGAACTAGAAAAGGGAGGGCAACCAAACACAAAGATAGCAGAAGAAAAGAAATAACTGAGGTCAGAGCAGAACTGAATGAAATGGAAAATAAAAAAGTAATACAAAGAATCAAAAACAAAAAGTTGTTTTTTTGGGTGGCGCCTGTGGCTCAGCGAGTAGGGCGCCGACCCCATATACCGAGGGCTGCGGGTTCAAACCCGGCCCCAGCTGAACTGCATCAAAAATTAGCTGGGCACTGTGGCGGGTGCCTGTAGTCCCAGCTACTTGGGAGGCTGAGGCAAGAGAATTGCTTGAGCCCAAGAGCTGGAGGTTGCTGTGAGCTGTGGCTCAACAGCACTCCACCGAGTGTGATAGAGTGAGACTCTGTCTCCACAAAAACAAAAACAAAAAACAAAAAAGTTGTTTTTTTGAAAAGACAAAATTGATAGCCTTCTTGCTAGATTGACAAAAAATAGAAGACAAAGGACTCAAAAAAGCTCGATCAGAAATGAGAAAGGTGATACTACAACTGATACCACAGACCAGATATCATTTATGAATACCATGAAAATCTTTATGCACACAAACTAGAAAACATAGAGGAAGCAGGCAAATTTCTTGAAACACAACCTCTCAAGATTCAATCAGGGATAAATAGAATTCCTGAACAGACCAATAATGAGCAAAATGATTGAAGCAGTAATTACGAATCTTCCACCAGAAGAAAGGCCTGGACCAGATGGAGACCAATATCCCTTATGAATGTAGGTACAGAAATCCTCTATAAAATGCTACAAGTTGAATTCAATAGCACATCAAGAAAATAATCCACCATGATCAAGTAGACTTCATTCTCAGCTGCAAGGATGGTTCAACATACGTACATCAATTAATGTGAGTCAACATACAAACAAACAAAAATAAAGACTTTGTGATCATTCCAATAGAAGAAAGCATTCAAGAAAGTTCAATACCCTTTAATGATAAAAATCCTCAAGAAACTAGGTATAGAAGGAATATATTTCAAGATTATAAAAGGTAAATATAAGATTGGACTGTGAAGTTCATGTAGTCATCCTAGAAAAAGTGCTACATACCTCATTGTTGAATATCATGATGATCACCTTTTACACTAGCACCTAGTCCATCTTTCAAAGCAATTTTGGAACTCTTTTTTGAGCCTGAGTCTCATTATGTGTCCTGTGGTAGATTGCTGTGGTGTCACAGCTCACAGCAACCTCTTATTCTCTTGGGCTTAAGCAATTCTCTTACCTCAGCCTCTCAAGTAGCTGGGACTACAGGTACCTGCTACAACTCCTGGCTATTTTTTTTGTTGTAGTTGTCATTGTTGTTTGGCAGGCCCTGGGCCTGGTTTGAACCCACCAGGTGTATTTGGCAGGCGCCCTAGCCGCTGAACTACAGGTGCCAAGCCAATTTTGGAACTCCTTTTTTATGGAATAGCCATCAGAGCTGCTGTTGTATGAAGTCTAACAATTAAGTTCTTGAGCTCATCCTAGAGAAAGTGCTGCATACATACCTCGTGCTCAATATTACTACCGTCATCTTCCAAGTTCTTCCCTTAGTAGCTTAGAGACTTATTCTACCTATATTATGGAAGAGATAATAGATTTTGATTGTGGTGTCTTCCTTTGCACTTTGTGCTCTGGCTCGCCTTAATTTTCTCTAATTTTTTTCTAATTTTGCTTTAAAATAATTCATTGTTAAAACATTCTGTGACAGAAATCTTTCGGATTTCAAGCAAGTTTGTTAACTACTGATGCAACTACTACTATTATTATAAATTATTCTATTATTGTAGTTTCCACCTTTATTTTCCTAATTCTAGGATCTGAGAGTTTTCTTAAGTTCAGATATGATCATGTCATTTTTCCACTTAAAAATTTATAGATCTATAAAATAGTTTGGCCTTGCCAGTTTGTACCATTTTCCCATATATATTTTATTCAAACACAAAGAACCATTCGCTGGTAAGGGCCTTCATGTATTTGTGCTCTTTTTCATTGTATCTATCTAATATTCCCTTCCCTCTTTGGTCACCTGATGAACTTTGTTTATTCTTAAAGTCTCAACTCAAAGATTTCTCCTCTATGAAACCTTTCCTGAGTGGGGAAAATGGTGAGGTCGATAATCAAGGCTGGCAGGAACTGTATTATTCAGGGTCTTAAAGGCTGTATTAGATGGTTAGAATTTTATTTTAAGAGTATTGGTTCTAACCCCAAATCAGCTCTACTGCTGTCCTGGAGTTCTCCTATACACTAGATACTAATGTTGTTGCAGTTATTACTTAGTATTGTGTTCCTGTGCTTATTTCTGCAAAATTCTGAGCATTTTGAAGACAGGAACAGTGTAACGGACTTTAGGTAAATCCTTGTGCTAACAAACACAAATTTTGTCTGACCATTAAATGAAATGGTACTTAGAGGGTGCCTGGTGGAGTAGGAACTCAATAAATGCAAACTGCTGCTGTTACTGCCATTTTATCACTGGATAGATAAATCCTGCCTTGAGGAATACAGTGGGGTTTCTTTAGGCGAGTTTTAATCCAGGCCTTAAAAGAGTATAAGGATTGCATTGGTGAGGATCAAATAGTTTGCAATGCTATATGAAAAATCACTGTTAAAATAAAACTTAAAATTTTATAGTAAAATATCTATAGTCATTTATTATCTGTTTTTGGTACTTGAAGGAGGGAACTATGTCTATTTTTTTGTATCCCTAATATCTAAGAGGAAATGTATAATTAATATATTGTTTTATATACATAAGTAATTACGTCAAAAGGGTGAAGTTTAGCTAAGGTTTTTGAAGACTCACTTTTAAAAAATTAGTAATTTTAATTTTGTATGAACTAATAAGAACCTCACTTGAATTCATTTTTACTGGTATGAAAATAGGCAGTTTATGTATTTTAAAACCCTTTGTCCATGTGCCCTCAAGAAAGTTGTGTGCATTTTTATGAAAACCACATTCACAGTGACATATTAAATGTATCATATTATTACACTAATCATATGACTGTAGAAACAAAGTAACCAGAGGATTAAAGCCTATCAAAACCATCTTTTTGTTTTTGTACAATGAAATTCTTCTTAAATTTGCCAGTGAATTCATACCAATATTGAAACCAGATGTAGACTTCCGTCTTTTAATGTATTAGCTCAGTTGTAAATGTCTTATTTCTATCCCTGATTGCTGAGTATTTCATTCATGGTTTATTATCTTTCACCATCCTCCCTTCCCTTTTTTTTTTTAAAGACTATAAAGTATGGTTCAAATGATTTTAAATGACATTGCTCCATTTTTATAATGACAAAAATGAAATTAAATCTGTAAGGCTTGGCGCTCATAGCTCAGTGGTTAGAGCACCGGCCACGTACACTGGGACTGGTGGGTTTGAACCTCGCCCAGGCCTGCTAAACAACAATGACAACTACAACAACAACAAAAAATAGCTGGGCGTTATGGCGGGTACCTGCAGTCCCAGCTACTTGGGAGGCTGAGGCAAGAGAACTGGTTAAGCCCAAGAGTTGGGAGGTTGCTGTGAGCTATTGAGCTGTGACGCCACGGCACTCTACCCAGGGCGACACAGTGAGACTCTGTCTCCAAAAAAAAAATAGAAATTCAATCTGTAATAGTTAGAGGATAACCAAATTAAATTCATAAATGAGGCACTTTGTTGATAAAACTTTTTGTTTGAAGGAATTCTTAACAGATACCACTAAAAGAAGGATTAGATGTGATTTGAGAATGGATCTAAGACTTCTCTTTTAGGACTAACCACAGTAGCTCACTCCTGTAGTCCCAGCACCTAGGGAGGCCAAGGCAGGGGGATTACTTGAGGCCAGGATTCAAGATGAGCCTGGGCAGCATAGCCAGACTCTGTGAAAAAACAACAATAAAAAAATTAGCTAGGCACAGTGGCATGTGCCTGTAGTCCTGGCCCAGCCTGGGCTACAGAGTGAGACTGTTTCTTTGACAACTGCAACAAAAACAACAAAAAAACCAGAAAAGACTTTTCCTTCTGAAAATTAAGACTGAATTCCAACTGAATTCTTAATTCTTCTGTCTGAAGTAGATCTTCTCTGTATTTTTTTCCCTCAGTACTTTTAGTATAAACCTAACCAGTTTGAAATAGTTGAGTATGGGCTCATCCACATTGATGAAAAGTCTTCTAGAAAGGAAAAAGTTATCATTTTAAATTTTATATTATTATAAGATGTAGTTTTCTCTGTTGCCAAATAAAAATCCGCATTTGGTAATTGGTTGTGTTTATATGTAAATGAAATTTATTAAAACATCTAGAGATTATTTATAAACAAAAGCTATACCCAGCAAAATGACTGTCAACTTTTTAATTTTTAGTAACAAAATGGTCAACGTGTGCCTAAAAACATGAAAGACATCTAATTCAGGGCCTGCTAGATAGAGTTTGCTGAATAAACACATATTCCTATCTTCTGTGTCTTTTCTCCATCAATGACACACAATACTTGTGGAGTAGCTTAAATCTTGATACACAGTACTTTTTTCTGAAATTCAAGAGACCACGTATACATTTATCTATTATCCTGAGATATATCTACTTTTTGCTGCAACTGAAATTTGGCTTAATTTCACCATTCTTCTTATCTTAATGGAAGGAAGAAAAGTGGGTCTTACTTGATCTCAGAGTTCCATTTTATAACTACAGTATTAAATTTCTATTCCTTAGTTCATTATTCGAGTTATTTTATTGGTAGTTTTTCCTTTCTCTGGATAGTGAACTGCTTTTCTTATTCAAAGTCTAATCTTAATGCCACTTTCTCTTTCCTTCTGTAATTAAGTACATTCCCTTGTGGTTCCATTTTAGTTTGAAAGTGCTTTTAATGATAGTTTGTGAGTTTATAAGTCTGTCTTTCCTGCTAGATGAGTTCCCCATAAGGTTAGGTTAGAGGTTTAAAAAATTACTAACACAGAATAGGTGCTCAATAAATGAGCTTTTAGTGAATGAATGTTATTTAATGCTTTTTGGAAAACATTTATGAATTCTTAGGTTACTTATACACATGGTTTTAAATGTGAAGTTGGGCAGATGTGCTTTTATTCTCAGCAACATTGTGACCCATATGGGATAATTATATAATTTATACCTCATTGTTTTAATTTTCCCTATTTTTGGTGATTAGTACAGTTTAATAGTTTTCATGTGTATTAATAAGCTCTTTTTTAGTTTTATGAATTGCATATTCATTTCTGTGGTTTGTTGATTGGGCTTTTATTGTTTTTCTGAAGGATTTATGGGAGTTCTTCATGTTTTAAGTAATTCTTATATTAATGTCTTACTATATTTGCCATTACTGTTTTTCTAAGTTTTTTAGCTCATAGTTTTTATGTAGACAAAGCTAAGAAATACTCATATTTGCTTTTTTTGAATAGAAACTGTTCTTCCTAATGATTTGAACTTCATTTTGGTTTTCTTCTTTTTTTATTTAAATATTTTTAAAATGTTAAATCATTGATCAATATATTTGTTTCATTGGGATTAAGCATGTATTTTCAATAAAATACTCATAAAGCCATCCATAATGTACTAAGGGGTAATTTTTAGGCTTGGTAAGTGTGCTTAGTTGCAGGATTCATTAACAGATACAGTAGTTTTAATTGGCTGGCATAGCATTTAAAAATAATTTAAATTGGATTGCTTGGGTGGGGCAGGCATTCTGCTTGATATTTAGGGCTGATAATTTTACTGCTTATTTATGGTTGGTATTTGTTTTTCTTTTTTTCTTTTTTTTTTTCAGTTTTTTTGACTGGGGCCGGGTTTGAACCCGCCACCTCAGGTGTATGGGGCTGGCATCCTACTCCTTTGAGCCACAGGTGCCACCCAGTTGGATCTCTTTTTACAGTTGATAAACACTGGTAGCTGTTCTGATTGGTTGTAATTATGCCTGACAATTAATTTGATTAGACATTTGCTTTACCAGTTGTCAGATATTTTGAATATTTCCCTTAGAAAAAAGCCTTGAGGCCGTTATTTTACTACACCCCCCCCCACACACATACCCCTCACACCTATATCTCTATCTTTTTTTTTTTTTGAGTCAGAGTCTTACTCTGTCATCCTTGGTAGAGTGCTACGGCATCATAGCTCACAGCAATCTCAAACTCTTGGGCTCAAGTGATCCTCTTGCCTCAGCCTCCTGAATAGCTGGGACTATAGGTGCCTGCCACAGTGCCTGGCTATTTTTAGAGACAAGGTCTTTGTCTTTCTCATGCTGGTCTTGAACTCCTGAGCTTAAGCAATCGACCTGCTTTGGCCTCCCAGAGTGTTTAGATTACAGGCATGAGCCATGGCTCCTGACCTTTTTTTTTTTTTAAGACAGTCTCATTCTGTGGCCCTGGGTAGAGTGCCATGGCATCATTCTAGTTCACAGCAACCTCAAACTCCTGTACTCAAGCAGTCCTCTTGCCTCATCCTCCTGAGTAGCTGCGACTACAGATATCCACCACCATGCCTGGCTAGTTTCTCTGTGTTTTTTGTAGAGAGGGTGGGTCTCAGTCTTGTTCAGGCTGGTCTCAAACTATCTCAAACTCCTGAGATATCAAGGAGTCCTCCTGCCTCGGCCTCCCAAAGTGCTATGATTACAGGCAGGAGGTACCACACCCAGTGCTTATTTTTTTATGTTAAGACCAATTCATACATTGATGTTTGCAACATTTGGTGGTGGTGTGATAGAATTAATGTTGACTGTAGATGACATCTGAGCTTTGCCACTCAGTAGTTGTATGACATTTGGTAGGACACTTAAATTTCTCTTGAATTTGTTTCCTCATCTCTAAAAATTGATGATGATACATGTTACTGCTTACTTGAGTAGTTGTGAAATCACGTAAAATACTCTGTATAAACTATAAAGTAATACAACAATTTAAGATGATAGTATGCCTCTATATTCTTGAAAACATTTTTATGCTTGTTTTTTATTGTTTAAAATGATTTTATTGAGAGATAAAATCATTTATTTCATAATTGAAATTAAAAGGCTTAAAGCAGGTATAGTGCTTTTGAGCCTTAATATTCAAATGAGTTATTAAAATAATGTTAAATTAAACCCTATTCATGTATTAGAATGAATGATTAAATATTACATCATTTTTTGATTAGGGGAGGATATGAAGTAAATAAGAGGGCACTAACTCCTTGAAGTAAGGGAAAGGATTTATTACCAAAGGGCAAAAAGGCCTCTTCGTCTTTAACAGCTCAGAGCCAAATTTATTCCCTCAGATACTCTTGTTAGCTTCTTGAAGACTGGAACTATAAGTTTCCTCATTACTGACCCAACACCTTGAACAGTATCAGCATACTAGAGCCAGTCAAGTAGGTATTTGTTGAATGAACAAATACATTGATATCCAAGTAACTGAGAATTTTATTTAATAGTAGATCTTCTACATGAAGATATTTCATTAATATATTATTAATAGAATCATAGAGTTAGAATGAACCCTTCAAATCATCAAGCAAAGCTAGACAATCCTTGGATCAGTATAGTATGTCTGACACATCTTCCTTTAGTTTCACTGTGGATTTACCTTCTGGCTTTATGACGTGGAAATCAGAAAGATCTTGAGACTCTAAAGTCTATTTGATTCTAAACTTTCTCTAGTGTAGTTTTGAAATATAAGCTACAGGAGCGAAACTAATAAAGAATTTATGGAGGATTAGTGACTTATTGGTTGGAAATAGTGGAATGTAAAGAAGATAAAAATTGAAGTCTAGGTAACTGAAAAGGTCACCACTGAAGTAATTAAACAAGACAACAATCTTATGACTGGTAACACCCAAGCTGTTTATAATCTTTATTCAAAGAGTGGAACATGAGGACAGAGGAGAAAACTGAGGCACATATGATAGCATATCTTGCAGTTGTGCAGTGTGGTGGCCCTAAATAGCACTCCTATCCTCCCCGCCCCCATCCTTGGCTTCCCACCACTAATTTAGAAAGACTGGGAACATCAGATGAGAGTATCATCTTTCTTTTTCTATCAACAGGTCTGTACCCATTTGATCATGATTTACTGAAAGCTAACTATGCCAGGCTTGGCTCCAAGCATCGTGAATACATCAATGAACAAAACAAAGATCCCTGCTCATGTGGACCTTTTCTAATGCAGTGCTGTCCAAAAGAAACATAACATGACCTAAATGTAATTTTAAATTTTCTAGTAGCCACATTGAAACACCAATATAGTCTAGCTGGGGGGAGGTAGTGGACAAAGGGGAGGATGGAGGGCGATTGGCGGGACTTCAACTAATGTGCACAATGTGAGGGTGTTCAGCACACTTTCTGGGTGAAAGGCTCAACTACAACTTGAACTTTACCTTAGAATTGAAAAAATAAAACCTAAAAATTTGTACCCTTATATTAATTTGAAATTAAAAAAGGTGAAATTAATTTTTGTAATAATATAATATGAAGTAATATGCTGTATATTATATTGTACAACAATAATTTATAATGTACTATATTTAATATTACTCATCTTTAATATAAATATTAATATGTGAAATATTAAGTGGATAATCAGCGTATATATTTTTAATAAGATGTCTTATATTCTTACTTTTTATACTAAGCCTTGATCTTTGGTATATATTTACATTTACAGCATATCTCAGTTTATAATTCTCATGAGTGAAATGCTTAGTAGCAAAATTTACAGCTTATCTCAGTTTAGAATACCCAGAATTCAAATGCTTAGGAGCTGTGGGTGGTAAGGGGCTACTTTATTGGCTAGTGCAGCTTTAGAGCACAGTGCTTGCTTTCTGTGGACTGTCAAGACTATCTGGACTGAGGTAGAGAATAGATTTTTTTTTTTTTTTTTTTTGTAAAGACAGAGTCTCACTTTATTGCCCTTGTAGAGTGCCATGACATCACACAGCTCACAGCAACCTCCAACTCCTGGGTTTTTTTTTTTTTTGAGACAGTCTTACTTTGTTGCCCTCCATAGAGTGCTTGGCGTTATAGCTCACAGCAATCTCAAACTCCTGGGCTCAAGCAATTCTCTTGCCTCAGCCTCCTGAGTAGCTGGGACTATAGGCACCTGCCACAACACCAGCTATGTTTTAGAGACGAGGTCTCTCTCCACTCTTGCTCATAGGCTGGTCTTGAACCTATGAGCTGAGGTAATCCACCCGTCTTGGCCTCCAAGGGTGCTAGGATTATAGCTGGGAGCAACTGTGCCCAGTCTGAGAATAGCTTCTTAAGAAATGCTAGAATTTCAAATAATCCAGACTCCTTATCCAAGGCCAGTAAAACCTTAAATGTGATTTGACTCTTGCCTGTCTCTCAGACTTCATCTAGAACTAGTCTCCTCCAGGCTCACTAAATGTAAGCTTTTTTTGTTTAACTCAAATGTGGTAAATCAAGGTTTTATTTTCCCCATTAGTTTTATTTTTATTGTTATAAAATACACATGACAAAAATTACCATCTTTTAACCATTTTTAAGTATATAGTACAGTGGTAGTGGTATTAAATACATTGATAATGTTGTGCAGTTGTTAGCACTTTCTATCTCTTTAATTCTCTGTCTTATAAAACTAAAACACTAGTTTTCCCAGAACTATTTGTTGACAAGATTCTATCTTCTCTGTTGAACAGTCTTGGGGACTTCTGTTGAATATCATTTTATCAAATATGTAAGGGTTATTTTGGGACTCTGTGTTCTGTTCTGGTTATCTATGTCTTTCTGCCACTACCACATTATTTTGATTACTGTAGCTTTATAATAAGTTTTCAAATCAGAAAATAGGAGTACTCTAGCTTTGTTCTTCTATTTCAAGATTGTTTTGTCTGTTTGGAATCTCTTGAGATTTTGTAAGAATTTTAGGATGAGTTTTTCTATTTCTGCAATAACAATTGGGATTTTGATAGGGATTCCATTGAAGCAATAGATTTCTTTGGATAGCATGGAAATCTTAACAATATTGTCTTCCTATCTGTGAACATAGGGTGGATTTCCACTTATTATTAAAGAAATTCTTTAATTTCTTTCAGCAACACTTTGCAGTTTTCATTGTATGGAGTCTTTTACCTTCTTTGTTAATTCCTAAGTGTTTTATTCTTTTGATGCTATTGTAAATGGAATTGTTTTTGTTTGTTTCACTTTCAGTTTGCTCATTGTTAGTGTGTAGAAATGCATCACATTTTTGTACGTTGATTTTGTATACTGCTACTTCGTTGAATTTACTTATGAGTTCTGTTTTTCTCTGTGTGTGTGTGTTTGAAATCCTTAGTGTTTTCTTCATATATGATCATATTATCTATAAACAGAGATAATTTTACTTCTTTCCAGTTTTGGGTGCCTTTTATTTATTTTTCTTTCCTAATTGCTTTGGTTAGAAATTCCGGTGTGACTTTGTATAGATCTGAGAAAAGTTCTATCTTCAAGGAAAAGATTTCAGTCTTCCACTGTTCAGTATGATGTTTGCTTTGTGATTTTTGTACATGGCTTTTATTATGTTGTGATGGTTAGTTTCTATCCGTAAGTTGTTGTGGGTTTTTAGTATGAAAGCATGTTAAATTTAATCAGATGCCCAAAGATTACCAATTGAGATGATTATGTGATTTCCTTTATTCTTTTATGATGATGGTGTATTGTTTGATTTTTATGTTAAACCATCTTTACATTCTAGAAGTAAAGTCCTCTTGGGCTTAGTGTGTAATCCTTTCAATATCTTGCTGAAGCCCTTGTGCTAGTATTTTGTTGAGGATTTTTGCTTCAGTGATCATTAAGGGTACTGGTTTGTAATTTTCTTTCCTTATTAGTCTGTGTCTGGCTTTGGTAGTTGCCAGGATAATGCCCTTCAGAATGAATTTGGAAAGATTCTCCTAAAGTTTTGGAAAAGTTTGAGAAATTCAATCAGGTTTTTTTTTAAAATTGATATATGTATAATATTTGTACATATTTATGGCATATATGTGATACTTTGTTACATGCATAGAATGTGCAATGATTATGTCAGAGTATTTAGGATATCTATTATCCGAAGCATTTATCATTCTTATGTCTTAACATTTCAAATTCTCACTATTTTAAAATGTACAATCCATTGTTCTTAGCTATTATCATCCAACTCTATTATTGGACATTAGAACTTACTTCTTCTCTCTAACTATATATGTCTGTATTTTTGTATGTATTAATCAACCTTTCCTCATCGCTCCTGCCTTACACATTCATCCTAGCCCCTGCATTCTATCCTCTACCTTCATGAGGTTAGATTTTTTTAGCTAGCTCCCACATATGAGTGAATACATACAATATTTGTCTTTCTGTATCTGGCTTATTTCACTTAAGATAAAGACCTCCAGTTGAATTCATGTTGCTGCAAGTGACAGGATTGCCTCCTTATTTACGATCAAATAAGAAGGTTTTGTGAATATATTACTTTTTCTTATCTGCTCATTTGTTGGTGGGTACTTAGGTTTATTCCCTATCTTTGCTATAGGAAAGGTACTGTAATAAATATGGGATATAGCAATCCCTTTGATATAGTAATTTTTTTTCTCTAGATAAATACCCAGTAGCAGGATTGCTAGATTGTATGTTAGTTCTATTTTGACCTCCATACTATGTTCCATATTGGCCATATTCATTTACATTCCATTAACAGTGTGAGAATTCCCTTGTCTCTGCAATCCTGTTAGCATCTGTTATTTTTTGTATTTTTGATAATAGCCATTCTACTTAGAGTAAGATGATATCTCATTGTGGTTTTGATTTGCATTTCTCAGGTAATAGTGATGTGGAACATTTTCCTGGCCATTTGTATGTCTTCTTTTTAGAAATATCTATTTAGATCTTCTGCCTCCTTTTTAATGGGATCATTTATTTTTATTTGCTGTTGAGTTGTTTTGAGTTCCTTGTATTTCTGGATATTAGTCCTTTGTTGGATGACTATTTTGCAGGTATTTTCTCCCATTCAGGAGA
Organism: Arctocebus calabarensis; assembly: GCA_963573935.1. Classification (NCBI taxonomy): domain Eukaryota; kingdom Metazoa; phylum Chordata; class Mammalia; order Primates; family Lorisidae; genus Arctocebus; species Arctocebus calabarensis. Next base: position 23,244 of record CAUYON010126184.1, read on the forward strand.
TTATCTTTTCATTCTATTGTTGTTGTCTCTTCATTCCTTTGCTGTTCAGAAGATTTTTGAGTTTAATTTGGTTCCATTTGTCTGTTTTGGTTCCGTTGCCTATGCTTTTGGGGTCTTAGCCATTAAAACCTTTGCGTAGGCCAATGTCTTGGAGTGTTTTCCCGATATTTTCTTCTAGTAGTTTTATAGGTTCAGGTCTTAATGTTTAAGTTTTAAATCCATCTTGAGTTAGGTTTTGTATTTGGTGTGAGATAGGGGGTATAGTTCTTCTGCATATGGATCTCCAGTTTTCCTAGCACCATTTATTGAAAAGGGTGCCTCATTCTATGTTCTTGGCAGCTTTGTCAAAAATCACTTGGCTATAAATATGTGGGTTTATTTCTGGCTTCTATATTCTGTTCCATTGATCTATGTGCTTTGTTTTTATAGCAATTTTATGCTGTTTTGGTTACTGTACCCTTACAATACATTTTAGAGGCAGGCAATGTGATGCTTCCCACTTTTTTCTTTTCTTTTTTACTCTATTTCTGTAAAAAATGACATTAGAATTTTGGTATGTTGATTTTATATCCTGCAACTTTATTAAACTTATCAGATCTACGAGTGTTGTGGTAGAGTCTAGGTTTTTCTAAATATAAGATTGTGTCATCTGCAAAGATAGATAATTTGACTTCTTATCTAATCTATTTGCCTTTTAATTTTTTCTTTTGCCTGATTGCTCGGGATTGGACTTACATGTTGAATGGGAATGGTGTAAAGTGGACATCTTTGCCTAGTTGTAGTTCTTAGCGGAGGGGCTTTTATTTTTTTTCCCCATTCATTATGATGTAAACTTTGAGTTTGGCTTATGTGGTCTTTATTAAGTTGATATATGTTTCTTCTATACCTAGTTTATTGAGTATTTTTATTGTGAAGAGATATTGAGTTTTATCAAATGTTGCCTCTGTGTCAATCGAAATATGATTTCTGTTTTTCATTTTCTTGATGTCATATATCATGTATTGATTTGTTTATGTTGAATCATCTTTGCATTTCTGGTATGAATCCCACTTGATTGTGGTTTTATGATCTTTTTCATGTGCTTTTGTATTTGATTTGCTAATTTTTTTTAGAGAGTTTGTATCTGTGTTCATCAGGAATGTTGGTGTGTAGCTTTCTGTCTTGGTTGTGTCATTTTCTGGTTTTGATATGAGAATAATGCTAGTTTTACAGAATGAATTAGGCAAATTCTCTCTTATTTTTTGGAATGGTTTAGTTAAAACCGGTATTAGTTTTTCTTTAAGAGTTTGGTAGAATTTGGCTGTGAAGCTTTCTGGTCTTGGGCTTCACAGAGGGAAGAAACCTTGGGGAAGTTTCTTATTATTGATTCAATCTTGTTATTTGTTATTGGTCTTTTCTGGTTTTCTATTTCTTAATGATTCAGTCTTTTGTATGTGTCCAGGAATTTATCCATTTCCTCTAGGTTCTTGAGTTGTTAGTGTGTAGTTGTTTGCAATAGTCTCTGATGTTTTGTAAATGTGATATCAGTTGTAATTTCTTTTTTTGTTTGTTTCTAATTTTGTTTATTTGGGTCTTTTCTCTTTTGTCGTGGCTATTCTTGTTGTGGCTTATCAGTTTTGCTTATCTTTAAAAAAATTTTTTTTTTTTGGAGACAGAATCTCAAGCTGTCACCCTGGATAGAGTGCCATGCACCCTCGAACTCTTGGGCTCAAGAGATCTTCTTGCTTCAGTTCTTCAACTTTTAGTAGAGATGGGATCTTGCTTTTGCTCAGGCTGGTCTTGAACTCATGAGCTCCAGCAATCCACCCTTCATCCTCCCAGAGTGCTAGGATTACAGCTGTGAGCCACCGAGCCCTGCCTTCTTTGTTTTTTTGTTTTTTTTATTTTTGTAGAGACAGTCTTACTTTATTGCCCTTAGTAGAGTACGGGGGCATCACACAGCTCACAGCAACCTACAAATCCCAGGCTTAGGTGATTCTCTTGCCTCAGCCTCCCGAGTAGCTGGACTACAGGCACCTGCCACAGCACCAGCTAGTTTTTTGTTTCAGTTTGGCCAGGGCCTGGTTTGAACCCACCATCCTCAGTGTATGGGGCTGGCGCCCCACCCACTGAGCCACAGGTGCTGCTTGTTTTTTTTTATTGTTTGACAGTCTCCATTTTGTTTTGGTCTGATTTTTATTATTTCTTTTCTTCTACTTTTTAAAACTATAGTTTGTTTTGTTTGGGTTTGGTTTGCTCTTTTCTTGAGGTGTTGTCAGCAGGGTTTTATTTGAAACTTTTTACTTTTTTGATGTAGGCATTTATTGGCTATTAATTTTTCTTTTTAGCACTGCTTTTGTTGTATCTCATAGATATTAGCATGTTGTGATTTTATTTTCATTTATTTCAAGATATTTTTTATTTTTTTATTTTTTTATTGTTGGGGATTCATTGAAGGTACAAGAAACCATGTTACACTGGTTGCATGTTAGGAAAAGACCCTCTTACAATCGTGTTTTGCCCCCAAAAGGTGTGGCACACACCAAGACCTCAAGACCCCACCCCCCTTACTCCTTCCCTCTCTCTGCTCTTCCTTTCCCCACCCCTCCCTCATTCTTCCTCTCTCTGCTCTCCCC
>CAUYON010126185.1:0-15039 GCA_963573935.1 Arctocebus calabarensis
ACTGGCCGGGGCCCAGGGGGTGCTGGGGGCAGAGGGCATGCTGGGCCACGCGGGGTGCTTCGCTGCTGGAAGAGTAGAGACAGCAGCGGGGCTGACAGATCCCAGTTAGAGTTGTGGGAGACGGAATCGTGCGGGGTCTCAGGGGGCACAACAGTGGCTTTGACTTTCGCTCTGGGTGAGGTCGGAAGCTGCTGGAGGGTTGTGAGCACAGGGACGATGTGTCTGACCTAGCTTTTTACCAGGGCTATTTTCACTGGGTTTGTATGCTGCAGGGGCCAGAGGAGGGAGTGCAGGCTGGAGGATTGAGGTGACTCAGCAGGAAGGTGGTGACTCAGGAGGAATGCTGCGGGGGAATGGGGTGTGGCCAGCCGGATCCAGGGGGTGTGAGACAAAAGGATTCTGCATTTGCTGATGGAGGATGATGGGGCTGGGGAGGAAGGAAGGAACCATGGGTGGCACAGCGTTTGCCAAGGGGACTGACCCCTCACTAACATGGGTGTCATTTCTCCTTAACCGCAGCCACCTGGAGTGTATTTAGAAATAAGAGAAAATGGTCTCTTCAAAGGCGGCACACAGAGCACAGGGTACTAAGCCCGTGCAGTGTCCTCACAGGAGACTTCTCTAGTCCCTCTTCATGCTTCCCTGAGGTACAGTTCGAATCAGTGTCAGCGTTTCATCCTTTTCTTATCATATTAGAAACAACACATCAGAAGAAAGAGAAGTGTTTAGAGAAACATAGGATCAGAAATAATAGCTGACAATAAGGATAGAGATAAAAACAACTAAAACGAAACAAAACCATAAAACACATATACTATGTCTTGCTGCCCTGGGAGCCCCTGTATGACCAAGGATGGGTGTTTGTGATGGTCACCATGGGTGTGTGACTAGTCAGGTTGGATTACGTTTTGAATTTTTTTTGTCAAATAAACAATGAGGTAAAATCGTAGGCCTTTTGTTTTTAAAGGAATGAGGTGTGTCGGGGCCCCCTCCCTCCATGGATTTCTAGGTGAGTAAAGACAGCCTGTAAGGACAGCACTGGGCAGGTGCTCGAAGCTCTTGTTCTCAACCGTGATCTCTCCTCCCCTAGAGACCTGGCTTCACAAACCAGAAAAAAAGGTTCTTGCCTTTCTTTTTTAAAGGCTTTTGTTTTATTTTATTTTTTTATGGTTTGGAAGTAACTGAGGGCACAAAGAATTACATCACATTGATTGCATTTGTTAAAATCCCTCTTACGATGTGTCTTGCTCCCAACAGGTCACAGTCAACACCATGACCCCCAGCCCCTTCCCTCCTCTCCTCTCCCCACTTACTCATTCCCCCAATCCCTCCACCTTGTATTAGCTCATCTACTGCCTTCGTATTAGAATTGAGTACATTGGATTCTTGCTTCTCCATTCTTGTGATGCTTTACTAAGAAGAATGTGTTCCACCTCCATCCAGGTTAATACAAAGGATATAGTCTTCATCTTTTTTAGTGTCTGAATAGTATTCCATGGTATACATACACCACAGGTTGTTAATTTATTCCTGGGTTGGTGGGGTTGTTTCCATGGTTTGGCAATTGTAAATTGAGCTGTGATAAGCAGACTAGTGCAAATGTCCTTATGATAAAAGGATTTTTTTTTCTTCTGTGTAGATGCCCAGTAATGGGATTGCAGGATCAAATGGGAGGTCTAATTTGAGTTCTTTGAGGATTCTCCGTGCTTCCTTCCAAAAAGGTTGTATCAGTTTGCAGTCCCACCAGCAGAGTAAAAGTGTTCTCTTCTCTCCACATCCACGCCAGCATCTGCAGTTTTGAGACTTTGTGATGTGGGCCATTCTTGCTGGGGTTAGGTGATATTTCAGGGTGGTTTTGATTTGCATTTCTCTGATAATTAGGGACGATGAGCATTTTTTCAGATGTTTGTTAGCCATTTGTCTGTCTTCTGTAGAGAAGGTTCTATTCATGTCTCTTGCCCAGTGATAGAAGGGATTGGTGGGTTTTTTATTTTTGATTAATTTGAATTCTCTATAGATCCTGCTTATCAAGTGTTTGTCTGATTCATAAGATGTAAATATCTCTTCCCAATATGAAGGTTGTCTGTTTGCATTGGTTGTTGTTTCCTTAGCTGTCCATAAGCATTTCAGTTTAATTAAGTTCCATTTGTTATTTTTGTTGTTGTTGCAATTGCCATGGAAGTTGTCTTCATAAAATCTTTCCTCAGGCTGATATCTTTCCTTATGGTTTGAGAGTCACCAGGGTACAAATAATTAGGTTTCCTTAGCTGTCTAGATGCTTTTCAGTTTAATTAAGTTTTCCCCACATTTTCTTTAAGGGTTTTTATTGTTCCATGCCTTAGATTTAAATATTTTACCATCTTGAATCAATTTTTTAAGTGGTGAGAGGTGTGGGTCTAGTTTCAGTCTTTTACATGTTGTTATCCAATTCTCCCAACACCATTTATTAAGTTGGAATTCTCCCCAGTGTATGTTCTTGTTTGGTCGAAGATCATCAAAGATCAGATGGCTGTAAGATGTTAGTTTCATCTCTTGGTTTTCTATTCTGTTGCAAATGTCAATGTCTCTATTTTTTGTGCCAATACCATGCTGTTTTGATCACTGTGGCCTTGTAGTAGAGCCAAAAGTCTGGTAGGGTGATAACCCTGGCTTTGTTTTTATTACTAAGAATTGCCTTGGCTATATGGGGTTTCTTATGGTTCCTTACAAAATGAAGAAATATTTTTTCCAGGTTTTGAAAATATGATGATAGTATTTTAGTGGGAATTGCATTGAATCTGTAGGTTGCTTTGGGTAGTACAGACATTTTCACAGTGTTGATTCTTCCCAGCTATGGGATGTTCTTCCATTTGTTAATATCTTCTGCTATTTCTTTTCTTAGGGTTTTGTAATTTTCTTTGTAGAGGTCCTTCACCTCTTTTGTTGTGTGTATTAGTAGTATTTCATCTTTTTTGAAGCTCCTGTGAAAGGAATTGTGTCCTTGATTTGCATCTCATGTTGGCTGTTATTGCCATATACAAAGGCTACTGACTTGTGGACATTGATTTTATATCCTGAGACACTACTGTATTTTTTGATCACTTTCAGGAGTCTTGTGGTTGAATCTTTGGGGTTCTCTAAGTATAAGATCATATCATTGGCAGAGAGGGAGAGTTTGACCTTTTATGTTCCCATTTGGATGCCCTTTATTTCCTTCTCTTTCCTGATTGTATTGGCTAGAGGTTCCAGCACTATGTTGAATAGTGGTGGTGATAGAGGACAGCCTTGTCTGCTTCCAGTTCTAAGTGGAAAAGCTTTCAGTTTTACCTCATTCAGTATAATATTAGTTGTGGGTTTGCTGTAAATGGCTTTGATCAGATTAAGAAATGTGCCACCTATGCCTATATTATTATTAAGTGTTCTAATTAGAAAATTATACTGGATTTTATTGAATGTTTTTTCTTCATCTATTGAGGGGATCATATGGTCTTTGTTTTTGCTCTGTTGATATGGTGAATTACATTTGTGGACTTGCATATGTTAAACCAGCCTTGCATCCCTGGGGTGAAACCTACTTGATCGTGATGTATGACTTTTTTAATGTGTAGCTGTAATCTATTGGCTAGGATTTTATTGAGAATTTTGCATGTATATTCATTAATGAAATTGGTCTGAAATTCTCCTCTTCAGTTGGGGCTTTTCCCGGTTTTGGTATCAGGGTGATGTTTGCTTTGTAAAACGTGTTGAGCAACATTCCTTCCTTCTCAGATTTTGTAATGATTTTTGCAGTATGGGTATAAACACTTTGTTGGAAGTTTGATAGAATTCTGTTGTGAAGTCATCTGGACCAGGGTATTTTTTTGTTGGGGAATTTTTTTATTGTTTCTTTGGTCTCAGTTCTTGTAATCGGTCTCTACAAGAGTTTTTTTTCTTCTTGATTAAGTCTAGGGAGAGGGTATGATTCTAGATATTGATCCATTTCCTCCACATTGTCAAATTTCTGGGTATAGAGTTTCTTGTAGTACTTAGAGATGATATCTTATATCTCTGTGGCATCTATTATTATCTCGCCTTTATTGTTTCTTTTTTTTTCTTGGTGAAAAGTTGATAGTTAGGATGGAGAATCCAGGAGAAGATTTAGGGGAAACATTGATCAGTTTTTATTCTCCTTAACTTTTACTATTCCATTTTTGAAAAGACCATAAGGCAACCAAACTAAGCTATCCAGAAGGCAGTGGAATCTGTGAAGCAGCTTAGGGGAAAGATTTGATCTGGGAAATAAAGAAAAGGACTAAGCAGGAAAATGTAGGATTTCCAAGCATTTTTAAAAGACAATTAAGATTCTTAGATTAAGAAAAAAAGAAATACATATATATGTATGTCATGACACAAAACTACACAATTATTATGCATGTGTTGGATGGTAGGGACAATAAGGGAGATGAAGAAAAGAGAAGACTTTTAAGGAATGGAAGAGAATAAAAAGTTTTTAATACTGAAATGTTAGTCCTTCCTTGTTTGCCTGCCCAACTTAATGGCCAATCGTTTTGCTGTTCCCTTTATTGTTTCTGATTGAGGTTATTAGAGATTTTACTTTTCTATTTATAATTAATCTGGCCAAAAGTTTATCAACTTTATTTTTTCAAAAAACCATGGTTTGTACTCCAAAATAGACCCCATTCTAGGATGCAAATCAAACCTCAGTAAAATTAAAATAATAGAAATTATACCTTATATCTTATACCATGGTTTGTACTCCAAAACAGACCCCATCCTAGGATGCAAATCAAACCTCAGTAAAATTAAAATAATAGAAATTACACCTTATATCTCCTCAGACCACAAGCCAATAAAGATGGATGTCAACTCCAACAGCAACAAAAAAATAAACACCTCCACATGAAGACTTGGAAATTAAACAACCTTATGCTTTGTTTTGTTAATTTTCTGAATGATTCTTTTCTTTTCAGTTTCATTAATCTCTGATCTAATTTTGGATATTTCTTTTCTTCTGCTGGATTTCGGATTAGATCACTCTTCTTTTTCCAATTCCATAAGATGGTACATGAGCTTGTTGATGTGCTGTTTTTCTGTTTTTTGAATATAGGCATCTAATATGATAAATTTCCCTCTTAAGACTGCTTTTGCTCTATCCAACAGCTTTTGGTAACTTGTGTCTTCATTGATATGTTTGAGGAATTTAATAATTTCCTCTTTTATCTCTTCCTGAACCCAACTATCATTCAGCATAAGGTTGTTTAATTTAAGACTTTTAAGTTAAGTCTTCATGTGGGGATGATTGTTTTTTGTTGGAGTTGACTTCCATCTTTATTGGCTTGTGGTCTGAGGAGATATAAGGTGTAATTTCTATTATTTTAATTTTACTGAGGTTTGATTTGCATCCTAGGATGGGGTCTATTTTGGAGTACATACCATGGACTGATGAGAAAAATGTATATTCTTTAGCTTTGGGATGGTGTGTTCTGTATATGTCTATTAATCCCATTTGTTTTAGGGTCACATTTAGGTCCTTTGTATCTTTTTTTAGCTTCTGTGAAGAGGTTCTGTCATAGGGGTATTAATGTCCCTGAGTGTTATGGTGTTATGGGATATCATATTGCTTAGACCCATCAAGATGTGTGTTTCATAAATCTGGGAGCATTTAAGTTGGGTGCATAAATATTTAAAATTGAAATATTTGTTGTATTGTTACTTTGACCAGTATAAAATGTCTGTCTTTGTCTTTCTTAACTTTAGATGTTTAAATCTGCTTGTATCTGAAAACAGGATTGCAACCCTTCCTTTCTTCTGATTTCCATTTGCTTAAAATACTGTTTTCCATCCTTTAACCCTGAGTCTTGATTTGTCTGTACTTCAAGGCGAGGTGTGTCTGCTGGAGACGGTGTATGGATGGCTTGTGCTTTTTTTTTTTTTTTTTAATCCAATCAGCCAGCCTATGCGTCTTCAGTGGTGAATTCAATACATTGGCATTTATTGATAGAATTGATAAATGTGGTGAAGTTCTATTCATCTTATTTTGTGAAAGTGTGTTATGTAGTTTTATCCTTTGTGCCACTGTGGAAGTTAAGTGTTGACCTTTAGCTTCTGTGTGTTTTCTTTGCTTCGTGGTCCATTGTGATGGTTAGTGTTGAAAGTAGGTCTAAGTATTTCCTGTAGAGTTGGTCTTGTTGTGGTGAATTTCCTCAGTGTTTGTATATCTTCAAAAGGTTTGATTTCTCCATCAATTTTGAGACTTAGTTTAGCAGGGTATAGAATGTTGAAGGTGGATGACTATGCTCTTGTCGCTTGGAAGTTTTCAGTTGAAAAGTCTGCTGTCATCCTAATGGCTCTGCCTCTGTAGGTCAGTTGGTGCTTGTTTTTGGCTGCTTACATTCTTTTTTCTTTCATCTTGACTTTGGACAGGTTCATTATATTGTGTCTTGGAGAGGCTCTGTTTGAAATGAGATGACCTGAGGTTTGATATCCATTTGAAAGGAGTGTGTTAGGGTGTTTGGTAAAATTTGGGAAGTTTTCATGTATGATAATCTCCAGTAGGGCTTCCCTTCCTTTGGGACAATCTTCTTCCCCTTTAGGATTCCCTATTATTCAGATGTTTTGAATGCTTCATGGGGTCTTGTAGTTCTCTAAGTGCTTGTTCTGCTTTCCCTCTCTTCCTTTCTGCCTCTTTAACTACCTAGGTTAACTTGAAAACTTTATCCTCTAGCTCTGAGGTTCTTTCTTCTCCATGTCTAACCTATTTTTGATACTTTCCACTGCATCTTAACATTTCCTGATTGTCTCCTTCATTTCCTTAAGCTCTGCCATATCCTTTCTATATTCTACATATGTCTTGTTTGACTTTTGGTTCTGTCTTCCCATTTTCTCATCCATTCCTTTCATTGTCTTTATCATTCACATTTTAAATCTCCTTTCTTTTAAGCCTATTAGTTCTTTTTGTTTTCTGTGAATTGTCTCCTTTTTATTTTATTATATTTTTTTACATATACATGTGTTTATTAGGTTTCCACTTTTAGCCCATTAATTCTTTATAGGTGAAGTCTTCTGCAGTAATTGCCTCATAGTCCCTTGGGAGAATTCCTCTCTTTTGGTTTTTCATGTTGCCTGAATTTTTCTGTTGGTTCCTCCTCATGTGTTCTTTCTTCTTGTTCATCTTCTTGTCCTCTTTTTTCCCTCTCACTGCCTTCTTTTTTTTCAAGCTGGTCTTGATGACAGTGTGTTGCAATAAGTCCCTGGGGCATCAGGGGGTGCTGTGGATTTTTAGGAGACAGAGAGCACAGCCAGCAACCTCTATGGTCCTTATTCCTGACTTAGTTGCCTTAGGTGATCACCTGATTGCTTCTTCAGCATTCAGTCCCTCCTGGGTTGGTATCTTAAAGCTCACAAGAATCTTTCAGGGGCAGTCTCATGGTGTCCCCTGACTCCAGTTCTCATGGGGTGTGGAGTCTCTCAGCCTGTCCCAAGAGTGGAGTTCTGATCCCTGCAGCCAGAATTAAGATAGCTGTGCTTTAGGCCCTTGCTAAGACCTTCTCATGATCTTCCTACAATAGGAGCCCCTTGGCCACCAAGACCTTCTCAGTATGGCTGCCTCACTATCCACCAAACCTATAGCGAATCCACTCCAATTGGTGTTCAAATCTAGTTGCTGTATACTGTTTGGGTCCGCCTACTCTTCCAAGCTTCCCACACAATGCACAGCTTCCCCTAACAACTGAAAACTCTGGAATGCTTCCTTGTGTCCTGGACCTCTTTGTGGGGCCAACTGATCCCTGTGGATCACAATCACTTGTCAAATTCATCTTATTTCTACCACTCCAGACCATATGCTATATTCGGCTCACCACCTCCTTGTTGTGCCCCCTGAGATATGACTCTGGGAAATGTCCCTGTGCCAGGTATGGCTGAGTTCTCTTTTTTCCCCTAGTTGTTCTAGGAGAGCTCAGCTGAAGGATCCTTCTGGTCTACCATCTTGTTCTGCCCCAATGAAGAAAAGGTTCTTTCCACTTCACTTTCTTTTAAAGTTGGAGCCCAGCTTAGGCTCCATCATTGAATTAGTCCCTATTTTCTATTATTTTCTGGGTCTCTCTTTTTTTTGAGACAATCTCATTATGTTGCCCTTGGTAGAGTGCAATGGTGTCACCGTTCACAGAAACCAACCTCAAACTCTTGGGCTTAAGTGATTCTCTTGCCTCAGCCTCCCAAGTAGCTGGAACTACAGGTGCCCACCACAACATTGGGCTAGTTTTTTGTTGCAGTTGTCATTGTTGTTTAGCTGGCCCAGGCCAGTTTTGAACCCACCAGCCTGGGTGTGTGTGGCCGGTCCTCTACCCACTGAACTATGGGTGCCACCTCTGGGGCTCTTCTTGATATATTCCAAAGGCTTACAGATCCCCTCAGCTCTTGATAAGCCCTAAAGACTTCTATGACCAAATTCCCTTACATCTTTTGGTTTTAAGTCAATAACTACAGATTAAAAAGGCACAACCTTTTATAATTAAGAATCTTCCAATTTCAAAGTTTTTGTGTCCCAGACTCTCTGTAGCTCTGTCCCACCAGAGCTCAGACCCCAGGTCTTTCTAGGTTTACACCCAGGTGGGGCAAGGGTGGGTCTGCACAGGATATGTCCCCCTGTCATACTCTCTAGCCCACTGTCTACCCTGCTCTGGGGAGTTGGCCTTTTCCTCATATCTCAGTTTTTCTTCTCTGTTGCTTAAAGCGTTTTTCTAAGTAAGTTGGGATGAGTGGTATAGGAAGTGGCCAAATATAAACTTCATAATCTGGAACATTTACTTTTGTGGAATAGCTTGTTCTCTGACAAGCCAAATAATAGGGCATTATTGGTGATATGCTGAAGACTTGTGTTTCATTTAATTATTTCTTTCAGATTTAATTTTTTCACTGACAAAATTATAAAATGTATCCACATAACAAAAACATTTGTACCCCCTTAAGATTTTGAAATAAAAAAATAATTTTGTCACCAAAAGGAAATTTCAGTGATTTCTAGATAGACATGGATTACAGTAATTGAGGAATTTGTACTGTGACTCTTGGGTACTGCATGATACAGGATATATAAATGTGGTGTCTTAAATGTTGTCATTTTCTTTTTTGAAATTTCTTGACCATGAGAATCTTAGAGATAGAATTTGGAGGATTACTGACTTTTTGATAAAGCAGGGTAATACTGGGTTGAAGTAAAAATGTAGGCCTCTAAACTAATCAATCTGCAAGTATAAGAACTACTCTCAGAAGGGAGATGAAGACCCTGTCATCTTCCTCTGTAGTCTCAGCATTTCTAGCTGAACACAGAAGTGCAGAGGCACAAAATTGCAGAAGTAACGGAGAAAACACAGATGATTAAGCACACACAGGATGTGCTCACTGTGACCGGCTGTGCTGTGCTTTCCAGGGTGTAATAAAATCGAGCACAGAATAAGTGGGGGAGAGGAAGACCACCAGGGGCTCTACCCTCACTTATTCTTCACAAGGACCCCAGAAGGGAGGTGTCCCTATGATCTCTGTTGCTGAGACAAGGAAACCAGGATCAAAGAGCTTTTGCACCTGTTCAAGTCCACCCTGATGGGCTTCAGAATCAAATTCCAGTCCAGTCCCATCTGGGTCCAAAGCTCATAGCTGTCCCGTGACTGTGGCATGTAGGGCTGCTGCACAGCCATCGGGGACCCCACGTGCTTCCCACCTACCTCCTCTGAAGGCTCCCAGGAACAGAGGAACAGCCCGGGGGAATGCCCGTGGTTGCATTCGGGCCTTCCCTTCCCAGAGCAGATCCTAAGAAACACAGCTCGTGTCTCAAGATGCCCCTTGACTAAAGGTTCTATGATCAAACATAAACACTGCATCCTACGTCCCCAAGTATGTATTACTGGTTCTGAAATTCCCATGGTAAAGAAACTTTGATAATTTACCCAAACTTTGTTTTCTTCTAACACTCACTCACCTGTGGAACTGGAAGGGACTTAGGAAGTGCTGTTTAAGGTGAGTCTGTCACTCTCTGGGATGTGAGCCCCTTACCTTTGGTATCTTCAGTGCTTGTCACAGAGTAGGACTCAATATGTGCCAGAAACACGACTCTGTGAGTAACAAGTGAATGACGTCTCTCGCTCCAGCTGCTCAGGAAGACGTGCCCAGATGGGGAGGCAGCAGGGCGCTGCACCCTCTCCAGGCCCAAGGGACCCTCCTTAGTCCTCAGTTCACAGGATGTGCAAAAATGCTCTTCCCACATTCTAAAATGCAAGTGCAACCCGACTGACCCTCAAACTGAGCTGAAGGAAGAAGGAATGGAAATGAGAAAATAGCCATTTATTAAACGTCTGTTAAGTGGTGGGCAATGGGAAGGCACTATGTTATTTTAACATCCTGTGTTGTTTTATTTAATCTCCATTATCAGTCTTATAAAGTGAATGTTACTGTCTCCATCGTTAGATGTGATTACACAAGATCAGAGAGATTAAGGAACTTGCCAAATACACATCTGATGAGCGTGTCAGAATCTGAATCGGGTCAACCTGACTCTGGAATCCACATGCGTTCTGCCCTGTCTCTTGCTGCCCTGAGGGAGGAAGGTGGATTGGGAGGAATGTAGCAACACCACACTGTTTACTTTGACGTATTTGACAAGCTTGGAATGTGCTATAGGTATTAGTTCATAATAATTGCTAGGAAGAAGCCCAGGACTTGACTTGGTTACTTTCATTTTGGTTGGGGGCTACTTTTTAATATTAAAACAAACACAAGAAAAAACCCCAATTTCTATCATTGTAAAGCCTGGGGTTGTATGTGAAAGTGCTTCACAGGCGTGCAAGCTGCCTGACCAGGCTGGTGCTCTGGAGGCAGCCTCCTCATTCATTTCTTAAGCCTCATTGTTTGTGCTAATTCTTCCATGGTAGGAAGACTCTCTGATATGTTTTAGAAGAGCTGGTCAGCCCTGGCCGGCTCTGATTAAAGGCCTAAACCTCCTTGGAGAAAATCATACTGTGCTCAGTACACATTTCTGTCTCATAGGCAATGTCTGAAGGTGTCTGTAGGGGTAATTACCTAGGGAAAAGATGGGCCAGAAAAACCCAGAATTAGGTAGATGGGTGTTCTTCCAAACCAGAGCAATGAATCATTAGCACGAGAAACCAGAGCTCAGCATCTCTTAAATTTTAGGGTTTTCACGAATCACTAAGAGATTAATTAGGTCTAAAAAAGTGTTTTATTTTACTTTACTTTATTTATTGAGACAGAGTCTCACTCGGTCACCTGGGTAGAGTGCCATAGTGTCATAGCTCACAGCAACCTCAGACTCCTGGGCTTGAGCGATCCTCTCGAGTAGCTGGAGTAACTACCTGCATGCACCACCCGGTAGTCTGGCTAGTTTTTCTATTTTTAGTAGAGATGGGGTCTCACTCTTGCTCAGGCTGGTCTTGAACTCCTGAGCTTACACAGTCCACCCACATCGGCCTCCCAGAGTGCTGCCCAGCCTAGAGAATTTTAAAGGGAATGACCAAAAAATATCTGTGAGGTAGAAATGCTGTGGAATTAGAAAGTAGTGTCATTTCCTCAGATGATTCTTACAGCTTTGTAACTGTTGATGAGGACAGGAAAGGATCTAAAATCAATAATAACTAAGGTTAATGAGCTTTTAAAATGTGCTGGGCACACATTGGTCATTTGGCACGCACCATCTCATTTAAAATGTGGGTGTTCTGGCAAACAGTGTTTGTCCTTCTGAATAATAACTGTGACTGAAGCTGGGGAGCAGTTGCTCCCATCAGCAGGGCGGGCGTCCTGCCTGGGTGTCTTACCCTGGCTGACTTGACTCACCTGTGTGACCTGCCTGCCAGAGTGGGCATCTTGGTTTTTCGTACCTGCTGTAAATCTTAAGTTCTTTTGTCTTCACTACAACATGCAGGATAACCGTGGCCAAACTGTCTTTCTACTCACAGAACAATTTGTGGCTTATGGCATTAGAAGCCATAAGAAAAAAAATATGCTTTTTTTTTTTTTTTTGGCCGGGGCTGGGATTGAACCCGCCACCCTGGGTATATGGGGCCGGTGCCCTACTCCTTTGGGCCACAGGCACTGCCCCCCAAAATAAGCTTCTTAATGAATTAGAGCAAAGTAAGAACAGATGCATTTTCAGGCCTTGTGGTCATGAGGTATCCAAGACCATGCAAGTGCTCAGGTGGCTGCCAGCAGTGCGTCACTCAGCAGGCACCGTGGCTGTCCCTCTCATGGCAGCCACCCTTATGTCTCACAGCTGTTCTCCACACCTGCTTTAAACGATTCAACTACCTCTTCCTAAGTCTCCAGTGTAAATTTCCTAAGAGAGGGAATTTGACTCAACTTTCACACAGGAGCCCACACTGGGCAGAGCTTTGGAGTCAGGGCATCACACTGACGGTTGGCCAAGAAGATGCCCATCTTGGGTGCAGTCAGTGTGGCCGTGGAAGAGAGAAATGGTGGGAAGCACGACTGAAAAACCCAGATGTGGGGCTGGGGTCACTTTGAAGTCCCCAGGAGGAAACTTTGATAAGCTTTAATATGTCGTAAATATGAACACTTTAATATAGTTTAGGTTTTAGGTACTTATGGACACCTTTCTTGGCCTGTCCAGAATAAGCTTCTTGGACACAATAATTGCATCAAAAAAGTTAAAACTAGACTACTATTTTATTAATTTATGAGTAGCAGGGCTTTCTCTCTAGTCAGGTTCCTCATAATTGTCCTAATGTCTTCCCAAAGAAAGATCTACAACAAAAGTGAAATCACAGTCACACAATTCCATGTGAACAGAGTCATTAGAAGGCAGAAGACTAGTGTGTCACTCCTGACCGGGACACGCATAGCTCATGATGGGTGGACCTGCCAGTGGACCAGGAAGATATGAGGTTCCTTAGCTATAACCTCCTGCTTCTTTCTCACAGTGGAGATGGACTTAAACAAGGTAAGGCTCACCAAAGAAGCTCTGTCAGTAGGAAATGTTTGGCAGACCTACTGGAGTTGGTCTCTGTGCCCTACTTCTTTGTAAGATCAATGTATTAGTCAGGCTCCTCCAGAGAACAGAACCAATATGATGAGTAGGTCTGCAGAGACAGAGATTCAGCTCACATGATGTGGAAGGCAGGTCCTGAGAGCTGCAGTCGTGAACCTGGAGACCCAGCAGAGCTAATGGTGTAGTTCTGTCCCCGAACTGGCAGGTCTGAGACCTCACAGAGCAGGTGTTTCAATTTGAGTCTGGAGGCAGGAAAAGACCCGAGTATAGGCAAAAAGCCTATAAGTAAATCTTTAAATGGTTACATTTTGTGAAGGCAAGTTTAAAGACTTTTGTGAGTTAGAAAGGAAAAAATCCTGGATAGAACTCCATATGTGGCTTAGAACTTGATCATGTAAAAGTGACTGAGGGCAGAGCTTCATAGAGACAGGTTTGCAAACAGATACCTGTATTTCTCGGGATTTTCCAGGGTACTCCCTTAAGACGATTAACTGCCTCCAAATGGTCTGTTAAAGGATCAAGCATTTAAATCACTTATTTCCCCAAAATCTTGTTTTTGGTTTTGTTTTTGATTGCTTAGCATAAGAATGACTTTAGTGAAGTAGTTATCAGTTAAACCGGTTAAACCTTAGCCCATAAGGATAACTTTACATGGTGTTAATAAAGTAGTTATCAGTTAATCCAATTTATCCATAGGCTCATAAGTACCAGGCAGTAAGAGGCCTGGGGCCAGGTTTAAGTCATATGTTCATTGATTAAGTCATAAGATTAAGTCATGTGTGTGCTGATTAAGTTATGTGCCTATATAAGCTTCAGTGGAAGAAATAAACTTGCTGTTTGCCTGAGTGAGCTTTCAGCCTCCTTATTCTCTGACATTTCATCGCAGCCTCAACCTATGCGGAACTGCCCACACAAGAAACATTCACACAACGCCCCAGTCCCAGCTGAAGGGGGCCAGGCAGGAGGCCTTCAACTGGTGGTTGAGGCTCCCTACACAAGGAGGGCGGTTGCTTCATTCTGTGTATGAATTCAGATGTTGTCTTACCCAGAAACACCCTCCCAGACATGCCTAGAATAATATTTCACTAAATCTCTGGGCGTCCTGGTACCTAGTCAAGTCAACACGCAAAATTAACCAACATAGATGGTGTTTCATTTTTTAATTTTTGCAAAAGAATTGTTTTTTGCAAACAATTCTTTTTGTTGTAAAATTAACATACAGCCTTCCCTTGGGGTCCAGGCACAAGCTCTTATCCAGCCTGCTCAGTTGAGCATTGGGCTGTTTTCTGTGCAATGTGGTTGTGGGACTGACAGGACAGGGTCATGGCCATGAGCAAGGCCAGCATCCTGGACCCACCTGAAAGGGCAGGACTGCGTGGAACGTGTGTAGCGGGCCCTCTCTTGAAGGGCAGGCTCTCTGCTGTCTCTCACCCACACCCAGCACTGTGAGCAGTGGGCCTTAGGGTGTGATCTTAGACCCTACAGAGCTCCCAGAGACCCTTTTGGGGGTCGTGAGGTCAAAATTATTTTTAATGCTACTATGATACTATTTGATCTTTTCACTCTCATTTTCTCACTACATAACAGAATGAGTATGGAAGCAGTGCAGTTAGACACTAGAGATATTTATAAATAAGTAAAAACAATGCCATTATTCTTATTAAAATTTTTGTTTTGTTTTTGGGAAATATGTTATTTTTCATGTAGATTATTTATGTTGAAGTATAATTGGTTTGTTATCATTTCAAAAGTTAATTAACAAATGTTAATAAATCTTCTTAGTTTTACTCCACAAAACCCTTGGAGTCCTTGAATAATTTTTAGGAATGTAAAGGGACCCTGACACCAAAAAATCGAGGACCTATTTTAATCATGGATTAATCTAAAACTTGGTGGAAATGGCTAGGCGTGGTGGCCTATAATCCTAGCACTCTGGGAGGCCAAGGTGGGTGGATCAGGAATTTGAGACCAGCCTGAGCACAAGTGAGACCCCATCTCTAAAAATAGAAAAACTAGCCGGATGTAATGACACATGCCTGTAGTCC
>CAUYON010126190.1:0-51640 GCA_963573935.1 Arctocebus calabarensis
AGACTGGGAGAGAAACGGAGAGAGCTTCTCTCTCCCCACTAGAATTTTCTCCCTCTAACAGATGCCTTAATGTTTCCTGTATTCTTTTCTTTCTTTTCTGTGAATAAATTCTGTCTTACAAAAATTAAAAAAAAAAAAAATTATTAGATGTGATAGCCAAACCCTTCAACTAAAACTGAGCCACATCCGTTAAAGTGGCAAATCTTCCTGAGCCTTTATAACTCAAGAATTTTTAAATTTCTTTTCAAAAATTCTGTTTGAAGTCTGTATAAGTGGTCTTTCCAAAGTAAAAGGCTCGTATTTCTAATTTTTTTCTATGCTTTTTCATTTAATGTTGCCAACTGACCTTTTCTAAACTTATCTCTTTTGGGTATTACATCACCAAGTGTAGTCAACAGTCATATCTAACAGGCACCTGAAAGTAGATCCCAGTAGATACCTGGTCTCCCTTCTACTGTTTTACTAAATGTTTGATACTGAGTAATACAGACATCTAGGTGTCCCTCCTGGGATAACTTACCAGCCACCTTCCACATGACAAGCCAATAATTACACTTTGGAAGTTTCAGCTGCAGAAGCAGTCTACTTCAAACGATTAATATCTTTGTTAGATATAGTAAGTCTCACTAACCTTTGAAACAAACAACCTCAGAACATTGGGCACTAGTTTCTTTCCTTCTCACATCGATGAGCATCGATGGTGATATGGGGGAATTGGGAAGTCAGGCCTCTTCTGCCTGTGGTCAGACACCCTGACCTCTTCTAAATAACACTGTTATCAGTGCAGGCTTAGAGACCTCTCCTGGAGGCACTGGAAGAGAGAAAGAGAGAAGGAAGGCAACATCACTTTCACTTACATTTACTTGTTGAGAAATCAGTGACAGGGCTTCCTCTAGTTTCAACAGGGTTGCAAAATGATATCCAATGGTATTTCAGGGAAGAACTGAAACAAATACTGCTCAGTTTTACATTGTCTCTCTCATTTATCATCTATTGGAGTGAATGTTTCATTTAAAGATAAATTAATATACAAATAGACATATTTTCTTTAATTTACTCATTACAGCAACTATGCAGACACTATATTTACATTGGCATGAACCTAGATTTAACAAAATATAGATACAATATGGGATAAAATAGATAATAGGTAAGATAAAGGATGCCTAGTTAAATCTGAATTTCAGATAAAAACAGATAATTTTTAGTATAATTATTTCCAAATTAATTATTGAAATTTTTCTTTGTGGGGGCCAAACTTATAGAGGAAAAAAAAAATCACTGCTTATCTTAAATTTAAAATATAGTAGGTGCATAACTTTTTTTTTTTTTTTGAGACAGGGTCTTACTTTGTTGCCCTGGGTAGAGTGCCATGGCGTTGCACCTCACAGCAACCTCAAACTCTTAGGCTTAAGTGATTCTTTTGCCTCAGCCTTCCAAATAGCTGGGACTATAGGTGCTGGCTAACAACACCTGGCTATTTTTTTGTTATTGTTGTCATTGTTATTTTAGCGGCCCTATCCAGGTTGGAACACACCAGCCCCAGTGCATGTGGCCGGCACCTTAACCACTGAGCACGGGCACCAAGCCATTTTTATTGATATTTTTCTTCTAAATCAGGCAACCATAGACTGAATTCTTTAGTTATTATTATTATTATAAGCCTTGCTCAATGATATCAACATGAATTATGGAAAGTATAAAAACAATATGTTTTCCTTCAGTTGCTTTTAAGCCAACAAACACTGCTTCAAGCCAAAATATGAAGTCTTGACCAGAGTCGGATATTTAAATCTAATTTCTATATGCCTAGAAGCTGTGTTTATAACTAGACTTTAGTGTCGTATGCGAGTTGATGTTTTAATTAAATTTCACTACACTTTAAAATAATATTGTGCCACTTTAATTTTATATCAATATGTGTTCTGCTTTGTTAGAAGGAAAAGTTGCAGAGAACTGCAAATTATCAAGCTTAACATAAATTAAGAGGCGCTGGCACTTTCACCGATCTTCAAACCAAAAGCTGCCCATAAAGTGGTGCTGCCGAGATTGGATGGCTCTTGCATGCTCCCTCAGTGATTTTTATATTTTAATAAGACTGTTCATTATAGTTAGCTTCTGGTGTTGGAGCCATTAGATATTTATGGGAAATAGCATATCATTATCTCAGTTGCATTCTAAGCCATATGGGATGCTTTTAAGTTAGGGTGATTTTTTTCCTTGTCTTAATTTTACACACACTAGTGCCTGTGTGCCTGTTCAGCTTATTTCTGTCTTCCGCTTCTTTGATCCTATTTTTCAACTTTATTGTGTTAAAGCAGCTGATGAACAGTGTAGCTGACTGCTAGACAGGAGTAGCCTCAAAAGTCAGTTAATTCAAAAATGTACTATCTTGAGAGAAGGGTTGACATCCTAAGGTGTCCTCCCTCCCCCTTCTCTCTCTGTCTTAAATTTCCTTTAGGGAACATTCACTGGCATCTCCATATTTCTTCAATATTAACATTAGGGACCTAAATATGGAAAGAAAGATTTTGACAGTGCATAGCTGTGAGAAGGTAGGATATCAAGAGAAAGACTAGCATATAAAGCATCTAAAGCCCAAACCAAGCACATTATACACTTTCCAGTTGTTAGTGAGCAAACCAAATGTAGATCTAGAGCAATTGAGCAAATTCAACATTGAAATGTGAAATTATAGAAAACTCTAAGTTATATATCTGCCTAATTTATCATTCTCACATAGTAAACTGTGTATGAGGTTTAAATTGGGTTTTAAAAACAACTATCCTGGTAACTGACAGGGGAGGAGGAGGCACACAGAGGGATGGGGATTAAATAAGTAGCAAATTCCTTGTCTCCTTTATTCACTATTTGTTATCCATAAATATCCACAAATATCCATTATCTGGATTTCTTCTAATCATGTTTTCCATCCCATCTGGTTTGATCAACAGATCCATAGGATTCAGAAACTTTTTAGATCACCCACATGCTACTTTATCCCCTATTTAATATTTATGTCCAATGTGAATGGAAGCCTAGGATTATTAATTCAGTGAATTAACATTTATTGTTTATATGCTACGTTCAGGTTTTGAGTTCTTTAAATTCTAAAATAAGATACAGAGTTCATCAATTTGTAGTAGGTCATAAGTATGTATGTTTATCATTTCTCTATTTCAATACTGATTGTCAGTGGTATAATCTTAGGATATTGATTTTATATGTCGTAAACCAGTAGACTTCCGAATATCCTCAAATTTAGATCTTAATATATTATTTTTATGTTTGCCAAATATGCAACCAGAAACACAGTATTACTTTTGAAGACTATTATTCTATAATGATAGGCATTTAAAACCAAAAATGAAAGAAATGATATAATTCCTGAATCTCTTAGCAGCAATACATTTAGTTTTCAATTAACTGACTGTGCAGCTGTTATGTGCTTTATTTCACTGTAGACAGTGAAAACTTTGTCATGGCTGGCTTTTGCAATCCAGCTGTTTTTTGAAGATAGGAATGAATATTTGGGCTTTTTTTTTTAAGTATCTGTGTGTTTAAAGATAAATTATTGTATACCAACTAAAAAAGTAGCAAATACTTCATAAAGAAACAAAATATTAAAGCAAATCTTTTCTCCTAATTGGTTAAAATATTAATGAATACTGGTTTCTGAGGGATGAAACCAAGATAAAGAGAGTTATGCCAAAGGAATGGACAACGAGGCATTGTAAACTGTTGTTAACAGTAAAGTGCAAAAACAGAAAGAACCGCTCACTTCTTAGAACAGAACATGAAAAAGAAGTCTTAAAGAAAAGAGCCCCCCATGTCAACTTACATAAACAATCTATTTCCTAATTCTCCTTTTTTTTCTTCCTTATAGGTATTAATTTCCAAGTTCTGGGGATTCCTTAATGATTGGCTTTGTTGAGACCTGGAATGAAATAAGAGAACGTAACAAACATATCAATCGTCGTGAAGCTTCCTTCCTTGTCTCTGTGTTTATTGTCCCAATATAAAACAAGGAGCTCTGTGAAAGTGGAGATCTTATTGGTATCTCAATGTGTTATATATGATAATTACACTTACAACCCAACCATTACATACTACGTGTTCAATAATTTTTTTTTTTTTTAACAGACACATGAAAGACCTTTGGTATATGTAGCATAACAGTGGTGCTTAATCCTCAAATATGTTGGGAATTGTTGGCTTCTACCCCAAAGGACCAGGAGGCAGTAAGCCGAAAAAAGTGATATCAAATATATTGACCACCCCCAGGACATGTCAGGAATTCAGCCATCTCTTCCACTCTCTTTGTGTGAAAAGAAAGGATTTTTACATAGGGCTATAAGTTTTAGTAAAGAAAACTAGTTACAAAGAGTTATTGTTATCTTCTATCCCAGCTGTTCCTGTAGACTGATGTTCTCAGAAAAAATCTGTTAAAAAAGGAACATGTTTATCTTGTCAGTAGGACTATGGGTCTAAATTTACATGCCAAACCACACATTCCACTTCAAATAGCTTTTTTCAGAAAGGTCTGGGCCTCAGGTTTCTCACAAACTGAATCAGCTCTTTTGGAAATAACAGTCTTTCTTTACCTCGGCAAGGGTGACATTGATAAAGAGAATGAGAACGACAAATCTATAAACCCTGGTCTTTATGTGTGGGGGGAAATGTGCTACAGAGAAAAGAATCACTATTATAAAATGGACAGAGATGAAAGGTGGCAAAATGATTTAAGTAAGAATTGATGGCAAAGACTTTAGAGGCAGTTTAAAAATTCAGTTAACACAACCGTTCAAAGATTAAGAAGTGAGGAAGCAGGGGACTCAAGTATATTGATGACTGATTCTATGCCTGACACTGCTCTAGCCACTCTATGTGCAGAAACACATTGCGAGTCATTGAGGTGAAAATAATTACTCTTTCAATATAGCAATTAAAAATGTGGTGCAGTTCCCTAAATTAATTTGTCTAAGGCCATGTAAGCAATAGAGGCAGAATCGAAAACTTGGTCAGTGAAATGACGGCTAAATCCACAACCTCCATATCCTATTTTTGGTATGAATATACAATATGGTTACACGTCTCTGGGTCACAGTGGTTTATTCACATCAAATAAGAGGTTTGCAAAGTTTCTGGAAGTATTTTAAAGTCTTATACATAAAACTCTAAATATATTGTCTTTGATTCTAGTTTAGTAAGTCTAGAATCATTTGAAAGCTATATGTGCAAAAGATAGTGTAGCTACCCAGTAATATGAAAGCCTTTGTTCTCTTCACTTACAATAAGGTTTAAACCATCCCGTGTTTTGCAAGTCAGGAGATATTGTGAAGGGCCCCAATGTATAGTACTGGAGAAAATCTAAAAAACCCACCCCCAATGGGTGATATACAGACTGAGATAATTCTCTGGCTGTAAAGTTGTTAAAACATTGAAGTAAAAGACCCAGGATGGATACAGAACACCTATTCTGGAGGACTTCTGACATAATAGTGAGGGATGATTTTTGGTGTTTCATGTCACTAAATTACCTTTAATTTTGCTTGTTGCCTGTACTTCCCTATTTAATTTACTTAGAGGTTTTTATTTAGTGCTTTTAATATTCCTGTCTGTTCCCAGTGCCATTACCATAGGTCTAATATAGGGATAAACTAGCTACAGTCCCCTCTGAGCTCTGTGACTACAGTCTCTCCATCTGCAGTTTTCCTCCCACTCTTCCAAACAGCATAAGCATGAGATGATTGCTTTGAACTTTGAACTTATCAAGTCACTGTACTGTTCCAAAAACCAGTGGTTTTTCTTATACTGCCTACAGGTATATGTGTGAAGGGATTACATGAGAATAGAAAATAAAAAAGATGAATTTCAGTGCTTAAGTAACTGGGAGATTGCTTGGTTAAGCAATAATGAAAAGGAATAGAAATTTCACCTTGTGCATTCTCAGAACATTTGAAAGGACAAAATACAGAGTTATCCCATTGATGTGTCTGAAGGAGACTTTCTTCAGAAGCACCCACTGTCTCTCCGAGAAGTATGATGTTTCATGAGGCACTTTGGAAAATGTTCTTTTATAAAATCTTACAACCCAGAATTGAAAGCCTTATTGTTCCAGTCACAGGCAACTGGACTCCTTGAATCCAGTTTTTTATTTTCCTCTTATCCTCTGACTACTCTTTGTAACATCTTACCTTCTTATTTTTGCACATTTAATTTAATCTATCTAAAATGCACCTTCACTATCACTCTACCTATCTTTAAACTATCCCATTAATTCATTCTTCTTTGTATAATTTTTCCCAACTGGTTCAGTGGGAAAAAATAATCATTTTAATCACTGCAAATACCACATAAAGGTATCTGGTAGGTGTTTTATTTACATGTTTACAACTGAGTTCTAGGTTAATTGCCTCAGATTTCACAATCATGAATAACATTTCACGTATTCTCAACAGTTCAGTATGTATAGTTGATC
The DNA here is from genome assembly GCA_963573935.1 of Arctocebus calabarensis. Classification (NCBI taxonomy): domain Eukaryota; kingdom Metazoa; phylum Chordata; class Mammalia; order Primates; family Lorisidae; genus Arctocebus; species Arctocebus calabarensis. Next base: position 6,482 of record CAUYON010126190.1, read on the forward strand.
TTCAATAATTGAAGGAATCCAAGTGCAGCATGAAATTGCTAATCAGAATAAGTCTTTCATGATCATCATTAGTGCCAAAGAAATGATACAATCATATTAGTATACCATTCTAGTTAAAAAATGAAAAACAATTATTACTTATACCAACCAGTTTTATTGAGCAAGTATGTAAAAGTACTTTAAAAACTATTTATAATGATTGCAGCACAAGGGCACATCCCGATACTTTTATCATGATATAGAGTATCACTTACACATTTTGTAGGCATAGATCATATAGAATTCACCTACTGTGACAGTGAATTTTGCCCAATCATGTAAACATTTTCTACCTGAGGAAAAACTACTCTAGGTATATGAGGAATTTATGCAAATCTTATGGAAAAACTTTTATAAGTCAAAATACATACAATCACATTGAATATTGATAAATTCATAAATACAAGCTTCAAAATTAAATAAAATGAGTTCTTATATACCTCTAAAAATTTTATGTTATAAAATTTGGTCTACCAGCTTCCTATAGTTTTCTTTGCAGTTTACCATCTAACATAAACTTTATTGATGAAACAGATCATTATGAACCGACTCTGCAAATAGTGTGCAATATTAACAAAGACCTTGAAGAAAATTTTAGGATCCTGGCACGAGTGTAATAAAGATAAATTTTAAGGCTTTTCTTACTTTTGGGACACTGTGATTTGTACTCTGTAAGGTAATTTCCATCATTGACAAAGGACAGTAGATTTAGAGGAAATCTGGGGAGCAGATGCAGGTGCTGTAGACTGACCCTCAACCTCAACTGTCAAATTCTGGAGGATCATATATTGCTGTGTTTGATTGCTGATGCCGTGTCACCATTAAAGTTTGCAGAAATGACATTTAAACTCCAAGTAATATCTGAATCTTTGTGTCTGTTTCTGCTGTCATGCTCAGTTTTGCTTAATCTTGCAAAATTTTCAGGTATCCATTTTGCTTTTCCATTTCATCGAAACATAATTAGTTTTCCACATCCACTTTGGCACGTGAGTCAGTGAGCACACATTCCAAGGCCAGTATCACTAATCTCACATAAACCAGTGATTACAGTATCTTTGAAACATTCTGCCGATGTGGCATTTCTCTTTCGTGTATTCTATTTCTTATTCAACCAATGGGAAGCAGCTTGTCAACACAAGTGGTCCTATTTCTTTTTCTCTCTCTTTTTTTATACCAACGGGACAGAAAACCTGCAATGTCCCATTTGTAAGGAAAGGATCTTACTTTACTTTAAAGAAAAGTCATGTTACTAAATGCTGAAAGAACTGTAGCTTCATTTCTTTCAAGCAATGCTGTTTACTATCTTCAACCTCCAACTTTGTTCTTTGACATAAAATTATTCTTCATGTGCCACCAGTTTTGACTGTTTAAAAAAGAAAGCAGCTACCATTGTAATTCATAATCATTTATATATCATTTTAATTATTGAATTCAATCACCAACCTACCCACCTATTAACAAGTATCAAAATGAATTTTGCTTTAAGTGGGTAGATGTCAATCTAAGAGTGCAAGTATTGTCAAAAGGTAAAATACATCACAGGTAGAGAAAAGGCAAATAAATATGGTGTAGGACTCATGGGTGTCTAACCATTTTTCTTCTCTGCCTACCACAAATTGGAAGAATAAGAGTTGCCTTAGGCCACAAGTTAAATACACAAACACTAACAAAAGCTGATGATATCTGACACCATAAATAAGCAAAACAGGCCTCAAATAATCAGCATGTGGCCCACTGGCTGCAGGTTGGACACCTCTGGTAGGTGATCCACAGGTAGTTCAGCCTCTGTGTAATTTAGACTACACTGAGTAAATTATGTTGCCTGGCCTTGAACCAGAAGATGTGGATTGAAGTTGAAGTCTCATAACCTCAATGAAAATGGAGTTCTCTGTGAATCTATTAATTGGGACTATTACCTACTTTTACAGGATTGTCATGAGCAATAATTATAATAAAATGTGTAAAAGTGTGCAGACCTGACACACAGTGATTGATAACTGTTGTTTAATGACAAGATTAACTAGCATCTAATTGCCTGTAACTTCATATTATGATTTCCCATTTTTTTTTATTTCTTTGCTTATTTATTGAGTTTTTGTTGTTCCCTCCAAGAAGGAAGAGCAATCTATTGTAATATCTGCTGGGGTGGCCCCTGATGAATGAGGTAGAGATGGATATAATTTGAATACAATTCTCCTGGGTGGATGGTTGACATAATGAGTAAAGGTGTAAATAAATCCTGGCCTGAAATTTCAGGTAGTGTGCATTTTAATGCAGAAGTATTTGGGGATGGCTCAATAGTTCTGGTCTCCAAAGATAAAATCTGAAACACCCTTTTGAAGTCTCCTAGGGACAATCTGTCCTTATTCTTCTTGGCTTTTGTTGTTGTTGTTGTTCATTGAGTTTTTTTTTTTAACAAGTGAACAGTTTATTAAGAATTAAACAAAGGTATGATGTGATACAGTACAAGCAAGACACTCAACATAGGTATAATAGTACTACTCACACAAAAACTTAAAGGTCACCTCAAAAAAATCACAAGACAAAAAAGAAAGCAATTTCACTGTTATAAAATAAGATATTTCATGCAAAGTATTAACTCTGCTCCCCCAAAGCCCAACCGCCCAACAAACAAAAAACTATCTAGGGAATACTGCTATGCTAACATAGTAACCACAGTACAGTCATTCATAAGAAAACAGTAATTAAGCAATGCATTGAATTAGATAACAAAGTTCAAACTGTCATAAACTCATAGACCACAATGATTTTACAAAACAAGCAATTCCAGAAATCTTATAAATAATAAAAGAAATATTTCAATATCATTCTACTTGGTCCTATTTCTGAAGAACGTTGCCCTTTCAAATAGCATCTCTTTTCACAATGTATTTGTATCTCATAAGAGGCTTTTTAAAACCACGGCCATACTCTTTAGTGTAGGAGCTAGAATTTGTTTTTTTAAAATAACTATGAAAGTCCCACACAGATACTTCTGATAACAAAGGCACATTAGAATGTTTAGTTTGAATTTCAGAAATCATGGCAAGGGCAAAGCTTTTGCACTTAATCTGCTCAAACCTCAGTTTTCTCATCTATATAATGGGAATATAAAAATCTACATTATGTGAGAAAGCTCAGTTAGTGCTACTGAATGAGATAATGAAGCTAAATAAGTTAGTTCAATACCTAGCACAAAGTTAGTGTTAATCAAAGGTACTTGTCACAGTTATTATCCTAATAACAAGGACAATGTGATTCAAATTAATATTTTATATTATTAACCTTAAGAGATCAATAACTTCTTTGCCATTTGAATATAGAATTTCTATAAAACAGGAACTTAACAAATAAGAATTCTGGATATACATTGGTGTTGACTTATCAACAAATATTTTATTAAACTCCTGTGGTGCACCAGGCACCATGCCAAGTGGTGAGCACAAAATCCCAAGGGAAAATCCATCCTGATGAAAATTAGTGGAAAAGAGAGAAAAATAATAGTATACAAATAACTGTGAACTATATATAAACAGCAACTAATATATACTACATAATAAATATTAACTACTAGTGATAGCTATGTTAAGCATTTCAGTGTGTTATCATATTAATGGTAACATGATCAGATCAAAGTAAAGAGAATTCACCCATTAATATTCATTTCACTCGTTATGCTTAAAATACAAGAGGCTTTTTCTTTTTCTTTTTCACTTTCAGAACTTTGCAACGAGGTCATTTGCTGACCAAATGCCACTTTTTTTTTTAAGTTTGGCAAAAGTTGATACAAATATATTAGTACTATGATATATATATATATATATATATATATATATACACACACACATACACACACACACACACATAGTACTGCACATGATATAAATATACTGGTACTATGTGGCAAGAGCCTAAAATTTTCTATGACCTCATAATCTATGTATTTTGTATCACAAAATCCACAGACCATGGGTCAAACACCCCCATTATTCACTATCACCCACTTAAACCAAATATCTTCCCCTTCTTTCTTTGAGTTGGTTTTGTGGGAAGCTGTAATAAAAAGTAAATCTTTACAACACCGGCATGGTCTTAAACTATTGCTACTGTTGATCTTTCAACCCAGATTGATTATTACACATCTGATTTCTAAAACAGAAGCTTTTCTCACTGCCTGGAGACAAAGCGTTTCTTACTTTCAAATGCAGTAAATGGAAAATTTCTGTGAATGTAAGGATACTAGCCATGCTGTAGCAAATATTTAAAAAATATCAAATTTGTTACAAATGTAGAAAGATAAGTTTGATTTTGAAAAGCTGTATACTTTGGGAATATATAGTAAAAAGTAACAAAAATGTCAGACTAAATCTACAGTCATATGTATATTCCATGGAATTCACCTTCATCTGACATAAAGAAATTGGAAGCTTTAAAACTTTTTTCAAGGAGGGAAAGTTAATTGTTAAACTTAAAACATGTTCACATAAAACAGGCTTTATACATCAGGTGAACAGCCTGGGTCTTATTATCATTTTTTAAAAGATAATATAAAACCCCATTATTGCATTAATGTACACAGCTATGATTTAATAAAAATTAAAAAAAATTAAAAAATAAACATAAGGACTAAAGAACATCGCTTTAGTCATTAAGCATTCATTCATTTAAATTATTACACCTTTCCCATGTCTTATTTTCAATAATTCTTGGAAGGGTCTCCCTGACATTTCATGATACATAATGGAAGTGCATTCTGGAGAAATAAACAGAGCCGTAGACTCTCTAAGACAAGAAGGAGAGAGGGAGACAGAACTAAGGGTAGAAAAGAAAGACAAAAGATTAGTAGCCTTGTCCATATTTGTTCCTAGAGTTTGTTATTTTCCTAAAATTTGGGTAGACACACACACAAACATACACATATACTTAAACATGTGAAGTTCAATGTGTTCAAATCCATTAGCGTAATTAAGTTTTTATGCTTGTATTGTTTTCTTTGGACATCATTAAGACCCTTAAGCCACTTCCAGTATCATTTTGAGCTAACTTCATGACTTCAATACTATGTGTGGATTTTTTGCTTTATGAAACAACAATATGTTCCAGACTCATCTTCTACTTTTGAAGAATCAGATTTTGAATCAACCATTCCTTAAGATGCACTTTTCTTGTCATTGAGATTGCCACTGAGGAAAAAAAAAATCGCATATTAGATGCGTTTATTACTAATAAAGTATTATTGTTTCTGATCCCTGTCATTGGAGAAAACTAAGAAGTAGGTACATACACACATAGATACATACATAAAGAATGCATAGATATATAAGTAGACTTACGTGATGCAGATATGCAGTAATTTCAATTCTTCCACTTCAATAACAATATCACAAAGTTCTTCCTCACTTTCTTCATTCCAAATCTTTATTTCTCTTTTCCCCTAAGTTAAAACACTCATAACTATCAGCATCAATATATTTATATCTATGAAACAACACACACAAAAAAAATATTTTTAAGTATTTTTTTTTATTCATTGAGGATACAAAGAATTAGGTTCCACTGATTACAGTTGTTAAGTGAAGACCCTCTTGTAATTGTGTCCCACCCCAAGAGGTGTGCTATATACAGTGACCCTCCCAGCCCCCTACCTCCTCCCCTCTCCTTATCCCTCATTCCCCTACCCACTTTGTATTACATCATCCAATGCCTTCTTATTAGAATTGAGTACATTGGATTCTTGCTTCTCCATTCTTGACACACAAAATTTGGACATTGATTTCTTTACCAAAACCAAAAATTGTTAAATTATTTCCTATCTATCAATCAAGCTATCATCTATTTATTTATTGACCTAATCTATCATGATTATTTTATCAAATTGATGAACATTTGTTTCCATTTGTTTTAAAGTTAAGCTTTGCTTTCATTTCTAAATTTAATTCATTTATTAATTAATGATATGGTTCAAAAGACAACATTATATTAAAAGATCTGCTCAGAAAAGCCTTGTTCATAGTTCTAATCCCTTCTAGTTCCTACCAATTCTTGCAAGTCATCATTTTAATTTTTAATTAGTTTTTTATTTATCCTGTTTTCTACACAAAATTTCAAACACACACATATTCTTACCTTTCTCTATTTTTTACTCAAAAAACAATATTTATTTTTTAACTATAGCATAATGACAAAGCAACAGATCACAGATTTTACCCTCACTACCATGTTCAACATGTTTTATAATCCCCAAGTCCCCAACTCTCTCTCTCCTTCTGTCTCTCTGCTTCTCACTTCCATTTCTATTCCCTTGCAAATTCCGCACAATGACCAAGGTCCACCCTAAGTGAGATCAATAACTTCAAGCATCTGTTTTGGTTGAAACACCTTTCCTCTCCTCTACTCACAAATCACACACACCCCTCAATATGTCAACTGTGTCGTTCAGTATTTACATATTATCTCCACGTTTTCAAGTAACTTGACAGTCACATTTAATAGATTTACTTTCCAGTTCTCAGCAATATTAACCTCATTTTACAGCTGGGTAGCAGTCACAAAGCGGGTAAGCGACTATAACTACTGGAGTGTGAGTCCCCAGCATGTTGCTGAGCTCAGTGCCCCACAGTGTTCACGTCTAGTCCTTGTTCAGGCATCATCACCGAGAGGTGGGCGATAGTCACACAATCTATGAAGATGTAGTTGCAATGCACAGTGAACTAAACTTTTGCTGGTCACTCTCTTTCTCTTTCTTTGTTGGCTCACAGCAAAGAAAACCATCAGTGATAATCTAAGTAAGAGTGAAGAATGACATCAAGATGTTGAATATAGGGAAGATGCTCCTAATTAGCTTTGGGGATTTTTAGTAAGAGTAAACAGTAGAAATATCTACTATGCTTTGGAAAAATTCAAGTGGGCCTTATAAGTAGATTATAGAGAACACACAAAGGCAGCATTTACTCTAAGCCTCATTAAATCTAAGGCATAAACCAAGTAATAACTCCCAACTGGAGAAACTGGACTTTGCTTTTGAGGTACCACGCATTCTTTCCAATCAAAGTGAAATCAGGATTCAACTGAGCATGGCATTGTTTATTTCACTTTCCTTATTTCTTTTTAACCTAGTCCTATATGCCCTCTTTGGTCTAACACATATTTAGTTTCAGGCATTCTAGAAGTTTCAGTCCTTAGTCTTTGGAAAGAGAGAAAAAAAAAGCGTAGTAAAAACAAACTCATTTGATTGCACGAGTCCTCTTTCGTTACTGACTTAATGACTTCCATTCCTAGAAGTGCCTAATGAATTATGAAGGTGTTTCTTTTGAGCACAATAAACAACGTATTTTACTAAAGGAGACCTTATGTTCCATCCCCACCCTAGACATCAATTAAACCTCTGAGAGCCTGGCTGGAAGTGGCTGCCGGAATCAAGAAGGGTAGATACGAATTGGCAATGCGAAGGAAGATTTTACTCTTTCCTCTTCTTTGAATGTAGTATTTATCACATTTATGTTATTGGCTTCAAAAATGCTGATGCTTTGCTGAGCCAGGGTTTCGGAATGCTTCTTTTCGAACAACCAATAGATAGAAACTCAGAAGCCTACATTCTGCTCTAACAATGAGGGCTTTGTTTGCCAAAGCAGCACAGCCCACTTCAGAGCTTTTTAACCTTTTTCATATTGGTGATTACATTTGCAATTCACGCCAGTGGGATTACAGACACTTTCTCTAAATCCTTGCTAGGAAAAAAAAGAACTTAATTTTTCCTGAACTGGGATGACAAACCATTTTTTTTCTCATTAACAGGTTTTAAAAATGAGCCTTATAACTAGACATTGTCCTGAACAATCTGGTTGAATTAATAAATCTAATCTAGGAATGAGAGATCGGAGTGGAGAGAAGGAGCTGCTGCAGACAGGTGTATTCATTCAGAAACTACAGGCAGAGGAGAGAAAAAAGTGAGATTTGAAATTGATTTTTACCAGGAATAATTATCTCATAGGTTCTTCAGAACTTGGATACGTACATAAAAAACGTGGAGACACAGAGTGATGAAAGATTTCATAGTATTCAGGGCAGATTCAGGTGGTGTCGGAACAGAAGCTTCAACTGTTCAGGAAGTTCACTTTAGGGGGGAAAGATCAAATTTATAAGTAGGAAACAAGCTAAGAAAGTAAACAATTTTTTGTTTAAGAAAATACATCCTAATAAATGAAAATGTAAATAAGGCACACACACATTATGACATCAGAAATATAATGTATATTGCATTAGTATTATTAATTAGCTGCCTGACATATATGCATTATTTGGCAACATGCCTATTGTCATAAGAAGAAATTTTTAAATACGTTGTAAGGAGGGAATAGAAAGTTAATTCAGTCTAAAATGGGTGATTACAAAAAAAAAAGGTGTTAATAGTATAGAAGGTTTATTTCAACTTCACAGTTCTTCGCTGGTAGTGCCACATTTATAAATTGATATGCAGTCACTTGTTTCGGCGATGATTCTTACCCTAAGGAAAACTCTTGGCGGCTTCCACAATTTGGATTTAGTGGACTTGGTTCCCAGTGACGCCTGTGGAGGAGCTTGTTTACATTGGCCATGCCCTCTGGCTTCACTCCTCTTGCCTGTCCCATCCTTGCCTTCACTGAATGCAGAACACAGGCAAATTTGCACAGGATCTTGGTACAGTGCTCCTTCTTGTTTTTTTTTCATTCTCCTGGGATCAAAGTTGCCCCATCCCAACTTTGTCCCTTGAAATACCAGTGATGTGTCTCTGGCTCAGGGCGGAGGCTTCCGCTCGTCTCCCTGTTCCTGTCCTGGGAGTAGAACACCCTGGCATCAGAAAAGACCTGTCCAAGTGAGGGCCCTAACGCGTAAGCTTCATTAACTTCACAGCAAATTCTCCTGTAGTAAAATTCCTGGTAATAATGTGAAACTTTAAGTGCTCAATAAAGTATTAAAACCCTTATTTCTTTTAACCTGTACCATATTAAACACTGTACTATGTGGGACTCATTCCTCCAACTGTTTGATGGCTACTCCAACACCACCAAGTATGTTATTTATTTTCATATAATGAACACTTGCTGGATAATTTCTTCTTGAGAGTTATCCTTATAGCTCCCATAATTATCAATGAAATCAGTAATGTGAACTGTGAATCAAAATGATTTCCCAAGGAACTGGTAGTTTCTGATCTGGAACTAAAATTGCTTATGGTAACAGGGAGAATTCAGTAGATTATCAATAATAAAGTAGAAAATAAATTACAAGGCAAACCAAGAGTCAAGTTAGTAAGAACTATGATTTCCCTGAGAGAATAACCTTCATTTCTGCACAAGTATGAGACATTAGAGGGAAGGCACGATCACTGACTGACTGGGAGCCATGGAATCATATTATATGAACTTACATTTTTTTTTTTTGTGTGTGTGTGTGTGTGTTTTTGGCCGGGGCTGGTTTTGAACCCACCACCTCTGGCATATGGGGCTGGCACCCTACTCCTTTGAGCCATAGGCACCTACCTGAACTTGCATTTTTTGTGTATAGGGTCTTTCTCTACCTTCCTCTATTCTTTCTTCCATGACAAAAGTGGTAGTTCATTCAGTATAGAAGATGATTATTAGACAGGTATGGCAGATTAGATATTATTTTCATGAATGGATTATATGAGATTCTGATGTCCATCCTCTCAGCAAACCCTCTCCCTAGCTGGTTTTGAGGACACCGCTCATATCAGCATGGATACTCTAACCTTAGTCCTTTCATCTACAAATACCATTTCTACCCTCCTGTGGAGCAACTCTCTTCAAGGCAATCTCTTGTCAATCAGAAACATTTTAATTCAGAAGATACTATTAAAGTGATTAAGACTTGAAAATCTGGATTTATATAGGCCTACTCTCTAATCCTTTCTCTGACATGTTCTTATTGTGTACTATTTTGCAAATTATTGAAATTCTTGCAGCTACTCTTTTCCCCAACCAAAAGAAAAGAACAATAAAATTTGATGAGACTCAATGAAATTCCATGGAGAATTCAATTGCATTTACCGTCTTTAGTGCACTTCCTAGATATAATGTATTTGTAATGATATTTTCTGAATTTACCCTTTTGTAGGAATATCCCCTGTCTATGTGACTTAGTAAATGTGATCTTTCAACCCTCTGCAACATTACATTTCTTCACTGTTCTATATTGTTCAAAGCCATTAGCCTTCTCTGAATTTTACTTTTTTCCAATATTCTGTCAACTATTACAACTATGTTGTTACCAATATTTTTAATTTTCTCATCTTCTTTGCCATATGCTAAGCCTAGTGTCAGAGAATATAATAAAATCATCCTTATTGCCACTTCTAAATGTTGACGACTCTAAGGGGAACCTTCAAAACTCTTAAACATACTCTTGCTTCAAAAAATACATCATTTCTGAAAACGAAAGGAAGCACTCTAATACAGGACAGTGATGTATGTACCATTGATCTAATGAGCATTTTCTTATGCAATAACAAGCTTTCACATCAGGAATCCTGATGTGTCAGACCCACATATCTATTCCCTTTCTATTCCTCCTGCAACCTGAAGTATAATAAAGGGCAGTGATCCTCTGGTTCGGGGTTCCTATGACCTGGCAATGTTCTTCTTCTAAAAAGGCAAACTGATAAGCAAACTCTGGAGAAGGATTAGCTGTTTGGAAAGATGCAGTGGAGGTATTAGAAATAAGTGGCCATACTATCAAAGTCTTCCATCTACACACCTTACTCATTTCACTGCTCTGGGAGCATTTCAGTTTCACTCTCTTTGGTGTATGATTTCAGATGTTCATTTCTATTTGGAGATTTCTTAAAAGTTAATAAATGCAAAATATTCCCTTCCAAAATAACAGTATTTAATTAAAACATTTATTAGATTTCTTTGTCGGCATGACAAGTCTCATTCTTTTGCCTTACAGGACCATGCAGGCCCCTACCAGTACCCAGTCTGATCCGTCACTGGTCTCTAAAGGGAACGTTCTAAAGATACAACTATTTTCCCTGGGATTTTATATTATATAAGATAGCTTAAACTTCATATAGATTGTCACTTCAAACTTTATGTTATTCAAGTCATAAAACTCAAACTGGAATGCATGAGAACTTCATCCTGCATTCTCTATATGGAAATCATTCATTTGTTTGTGCACCGATCAAACTTCTACTTCCTCTTTCTATTATTTAACCTTGGCTTTGAATTAGTTTGAGCATTCTGGTTTCCCTCATAAGATTTCTGATGTTTTAGGCTTCAGACATGACACTTTAGTAAAAATAAAAATGTCAACAGGACAAATATTTTTTAAAATACTTGAATTCTGTCTCTTTAAATTAAAATGTAGTCTTCAAGTGAATTTAATGTTGGCAAATGAATTGCTGCCTAAGGCCACATTGAAGAATCAGCAAACAGGGTGGTTAGGGACACAGTCCCTGGCACTAGATTCCTGAGGTTCAGGCACCCTCCTTCATGACATTGTGACCTAGTACAGGTTATTTGCCCCTTGGTTTTCTATTTCCTTATGTAAAATGAGCATTACAGTAACATTTTCTTTATAGAGAGGTTCTGAAGTTGAAATATATTAATATATCCAAAGTTCTTAGAATTTTGTTTCGATTGGTACATATATAGCAAGTACTATGTAAGTATCTATTAAATAATTTTGTTAAAGTTTTAAAATATCTTAATCATGCAATCTATATTGAGGAAACATTCAACATTCAAAGTATATTTGATAAATAATTTAATTTTCTTGTTTTTAAAGTCTAGAGGCATCAAATTATAAAATCTTCATGCTATTCTGCTATGGTAATATGGTCTTCCCCAAAAGAGAAATAATTATGCCAAAAGATATATTTTAATTAATCATTATTACACTTTCTCTTGATTCTAAAACTAAAATCTTAAAAAGGTAATATTTTTAATTAATATTAATAAGACCCAAAACAATTTATACTAAAATTGACGTTTTTTGGTAAGACATTAATTATATCTATAGTCATAGATTTTTAGATAAAATATACTTTATTAAGTTTGGGGCAAACATTAGTTTCCTTTTATATTATAATTATTGATTATAACTATTGTATTCACTGAATTTTAGATAGGAAAATGTATATATTTATTTGTATAATGTACTGGGACCAGATTTGTTTATTTTAGGTGGCTTGTGAGTTTTATTGCTAATTACAGCCTGAAGTAGAGCAGGACACCTTTCAGATATATATTTTGTTCACACATCAATGCAGCTTTTGGGCCTTGCATGTTGTATGAAATATCATGCTGATATTGTTGTCTGTTTTTCTGGGATTAATTTGAACAACTTTTCATTTATCTGGTTTACTATGAAGAGGAAACAGGCTCTTTCCCTTGAAAAGTACACCCAGTCTGATACCTGTCTTGCAGGAAGGAAGCTGTCTTAAACCAAATCCATCGGGATCCAGTGATAAGATCCTCTTACGTGTCAGTGGAGCTTGTTCTACAGAATGTAATATTAAAGGGTAGGTTTCATTCTGCTTGAGTGGAATTTCTTCACCAGGAAAACACGAGCAAAGACAGCCTGTGGAGATTTGACAAGACAACGATTCTCATTTTATTGAAGTACGGCATGGACTGCTGATGTCCATTTATAGATTATTTGAAAAATCTTTAGCTTTCTTTGAAGCTTTTAAAAATATATTTCCCAGGGGGTGACTTTTTAAAGCAACAAGAAGCTTCTTACCATTTTTATAGCTGCTGGAATAACTTTACAGTAACATGTTTCTTATTTCAATGGGAAGTCATCATAACTACATCTTACTGATGACCAAAAGTAAACAGACAAATTCAGTCATATGATATGCTGATGCCTGTGTATTTACAGAGATACAATGATGAGTTGAAAGAAGTGGATGTTCAACAATATCCAAAGAAGTGGATAATCAACAATGATTAGTTGAAAGAAATGGATGTTTATAGAATGAATAACCTATTCTTCATTTTCCATGATTATTTCTGTATTTAAACCTCCAGAGAGACTTTCTTTTCAAAGATGCCATTTTCCATACATTGAGTAATATGCTCAAAACTGAGGAGTTGAGGAAAGCTGCAGTGGTAGTTTAATTAAGTTGATTATTATTCTTTATTTTTAACCTCATATTAAATGATAAAAGTTTAAATACAATTCAACCTGTCCTATCATTTCATAGGGTGAAGAGGTTTTTGAATCCTAATAAATACTGGATATTAATTTAGAGTATAGAATTCAAACAAAAAAGCAATTTACATGAAATGGAAATATTCTATTTCTTCCTTGGAAAACGAAATTCTTTTGAATTTCTATATATTTGAAGTTCTATATATTTGCTTTCCCAATGAAAGTTACTTTCGTTAATTACTGAAAAAAGATCCCCACAGCCTAAGAGATGATTTTTTTCAGTGCTCATACTACATTGCCCGCAATTTTGCCAAATGTATTTCATGCATTACTCAAAATGTCCACAACTTTCCCATGATGTAGGTACTACTATTACTATTTCAAAGGGAATTTCTGACAATGTAAAATATATGAAAATATAATATTGGTTTTCATTCTTACTGTGTTAGGAAAATACCAAAGGAAATTTATAGTAGTCTCTCATCCTGAGATGTTTCCTGACAGTAAGTGTAAAAAAAGGTGACTTGAAATAAAGAACAATTATTAGTAAAAGAATGGTTAAACAAATATTAAATACACTTATGTGTTGCCCACTGTGCACTGGAAATACAGCTGAGGAGCAGATGCGATCAGTGTGCCCAGGGTTACATCGCAGTTAGATACCTGGGTCCCACATAGACATTCTGCACCAGGAGGGCTGCATCACACTCTAAGTGGCACTGGCTAACCATCAAGGTCCCCCAGGTGTTTACATTCTGGTAGAATTTTTAAGTAGCAATAAAATGATACTTAACTACTTGACTCTATTACATGTATTGTCTTTCTGTAATCCTTACATGACAATAACATTGTAAGACAGGGGCTAATTTATTATCATCACATCAATGAAAAAAGTCTTGATAAGGGAAATACAGTGCATTACCTTCCCCTTGTTCAAACAGCTTTGTTCTCACAAGCCAAAAACATCATGTCACGTTGTTCATTCTCTGCCACATTTTACATTTACTTAGATGTTTTCATATTAAAATCAAAAGAAATAATTTTTGCCGTTTTGAAGTACACAACTAATGTTACCAGAATCAACAGGGTTGGAGATTAAAAATACTTACCATCAGGGTGGCTCCTGTGGCTCAGCGAGCAGGGCGCCGGCCCCATATACCGAAGGTGGCGGGTTCAAGCCCGGCCTCGGCCGAACTGCAAAACAAAAAAATAGCGGGCGCTGTGGCGGGCGCCTGTAGTTCCAGCTACTAGGGAGGCTGAGGCAAGAGAATTGCTTAAGCCCAAGAGCTGGAGGTTGCTGTGAGCAGTGTGACGCCACGACACTCTACCCAGGGCGATAAAGTGAGACTCTGTCTCTACAAAAAAATTAAAAAAATAAAAAAAAAATACTTACCATCAGCTAGTGCTATGGCAAATGATGCGAATCAGAAAACCATTATATGAAGTAAGCATATTTGAGGGTTAGGGAAATTTTTATTCTGGATTTGGATTGTAATTCAACTTCATCTTAAACATCAGATGTACACTTGATTTGTAACTTTAGGTAAATTGAAGACAAAGGAAGTTATAGATTTCAAGGAAAAAAGAAATCACTATTGTTCTCAGCTGGAGAATAATTTAAAATGTTTTCTTAAGAATATGAAGGTCTCAGGGGCATGAACAGCTGCCTTTAATTTTTTGTAACCCAGTACCTACTCTATTGTGTGGTGAAATTTCTATAAATATTGACTAAGCATTTTGAGCTTCCCAGGGATTGCAATATTCTTACAAACATCCTTTGGTTGAAAGTCCTTACCTAAATTAACTCAAAATAATTTCACAATGGTATTTATTTCAAACATACATTGCTCACATACCGTTTTCCTGATAAAAGCTTGTTTTGCTTCGTTAAGAACATGCTAGCTAACTCATAGGTAACATAAGCACCAAGAGGCACAGCAGTTGCTAAAGTAAGTTCTTTTTTTTTTTTTTATGAATAACAGTGAATAGACCCATAAAACCCACATAAATCTCACTTCTCAAGTTTATGGTCTCCCTGGGGCTAAGGCAATTAAAACTTGAGTTTTAAGGAAAAACTGTCAGAATCCTTTCCAGTTAGTATACATTTTCCTAAGAGAAACAAACTTTTTATGTTTTTTTAATAGTGTGTGCATTTCTTGACTTTATCCTTTTTTACAACATATTATTACACAAGGAAATTGAGACTCTGCCCTTTATGAACTTGCCCGGTATCTAAGCATACATTTCTCGGAGGTTCCTCAGCGTTTCTGGAGTAGAAACTAAAGCCTTTTGTGTCTAATTTTATTAAAGAAAGATGGCTCATATTCTTTGAGTATGAATTCACTATGTCCTTAATTATTTCATGCTTCATTTGAAACCTGAGAAGAACAATATCAGTAGTGGACTTTCACTAATATATCCTTTTATTAATTATAATCACTTTATTTAATTTATTGGTGGATTAGTAAAAAAATGAAAAGTGCTCTCTCATGGTACTTCAACAAATTGATCCAAACACTTGAACTACTTAAAATATCCCTTCCCTAGTTTTAAACATTTAGTATAACTTCCTTAATTTTTTTCTTCTCTAAAAAGAAATTCAGAAGAGTCATCCTTAGATATTAATAGGTTTTGCCTACCATTGAACCACCTTTAGATTTCTAAATCAGAGATGCACTGCATAAAGAAAGAAATGATTATAGAAGAATATGTACTTGAAAATAAAATGTATAAGCATTTTAAACCCCTTTTTCATAATTAATTTTCTCTCTCTGACAGAATATAGTCTAACCAAATTTTTTTTATTGAAGAATTTCTAGTCAGAACTATAGTCAAGTACAATTATCTTCTTTATAATTCTAAAAGAACCCTTCCAGAATAATGACTGTTTTTTTTTTTTGAGAGAGAGAGAGAGAAAGAGAGAGAGAGAGAGACTCATTGTCTTGCCTCAGGCTAGAGTGCATTGGCATCAAAGCTCACAGCAACCTTAGGCTTTTGGGCTTTAGAGATCCTCTTGCCTCAGCCCCCTGAGGTACCTGTAGGTGACTGCCACAAAGCCTGGCTAATTTTTCTATTTTTAGTAGAAACAAGGTTTTGCTCTTGTACAGGCTGGTCTCAAACTCCTGAGTTCAAGCAATCCACCTGCCTAGGCCTCCCAGAGTGCTAGGATTACAGGTATGAGCCACTGCTCCTGGTCATTAATTTCCCCTTTAAATAGCCCCTGAGATATTTTTCACTGAAAATGACCACATGTCTGTTATTTGAAGAAAAATATCTAACACTATTTACTATAGATTGTGTAAAAATGTTAATGGCACGACATCCTTTTTCATACATAAGATAATTTAATCATGTTTGACATTTGATTTATGCCAAGTATCTTATAGTCACTTGTTAGATAATTTGAGAAATTATAAAATCATGAAAATAATATTAGGGACTATATTTAAAAACTTGTATTCCATTGTAGCATGTCATTACCAATTTTTTTCAAGTGCGTGCATTTGACTTTCCTATTTTAAAACAGTAATTTTAAATAAATCTCTGTATGGAACTGAAAAATTTACATATTTGTGATCCCCTCATAAATACGCAAACAGACAGTGGTTTGCTGAGCTGTCCTTCAGCGATTGCTGAGTTTCACTGCCTTGGACAGAGAGGCTTAGTCCCTCCCATTCCAGTGTTTACTTTATCATCAGTTCAACACTTTCGCTTCCTAGAGAGCTCATCTCCAGGGCTGATTCTAGGACCTTCTGAATTCAGACACAAAAACAGGTACTTTTGAGTTATTTATATGCTTCTACTCAAAACATTTTATTACCCATTCAGTTGTTCGCTCTTAAATATCAGTTTAGTCCTTAGTTTCTTCAAGTTTCCAGTGTCACTTTTGAGGAAATAAAATAATAAACTGACATCAGTACCTAAAAAATCTCAACATTGTTTTCCTCTGTAGACCAGTTCATCTCCAACTTTTCCTTTTGAATTAACTGGGTCATCATTTATATGTTCAGTGATGGATGCATTTTGCCAAAAGATTGCTATGAAGTAGCATGAATCTACTTTCAGTTTCCCTGAAACTGAAATTCATTGAAACCCAAAGTTTCTTTATTTGGTAGCGTGGTCTTGTTCCTTGGATGTAATATCCTGGAAAAGGATATTATGGTAAAAGGCACACATCAGTCCTTTCAGAATTCTGTATCCAGTGTCAATTAATTATCTATTGGCTATATTGATATACAGGGTGGCCATAAATTTCTTGGGCAATTTAAAATACTGTGCAATTGGAAATTGCACATGAACTTTATGGCCACCCTTTATTAATATTACTAGATTGAAAAGTTAGCAATCTTAATGTCTTAGTCTGTCAATAGTCTGTGCAACCTTTAGCTACTACAAAATTAATATTTGCTTGGCATTAGCACCTCTAATCAAAAAGTTACTTCATGACCACATATAAGTATTAATATCTGTGGACTTGATTCAAGAGCTTTTGAAATTAAATTAGAGGTTCACTTCTCTTGGAACCCAAGTAAGCAATTTGTTAGTTTATGTATGATATATCTACATGAGGCTGGTATATGTCTGTATATGGCATTGGTTCAGAAAAGTTAGTAAACATAATATATTTTTTATTCCTTTTAACAATCACTTTTCATTCCTCTTCTTAACAATAAGCAGTATCCCAATTTCCTTCCCATTAACTAAGTCTTCTCCATTGGGTACAGTCAAGGTTTGACACCAGTCATTCTGCTAGAAATTTTTCTAATTTCTTTTTATCTTAGTATTCCACAGCTAAGTAACCTAGACCAAGTGACCTAAGCTTGTTCAATAGGATACTGTCATCCTGAATTTAAATATTGACCTGAGTGCTGCAAGGAATGAAGGAATAGATGAAATTAATGCGTTCTAACTGGGTTAAATCAGATTATCATTCAAATCCTATTACTAAAATCTTAGTTCTCATTTTCTATATTTTAAAGACCCAGTTCTTTAGTCTTTTCTTTGAGCCTATAAACATTGAGTCCTGTACCTTTCCATGAATTACCTCTTCCTTAGATTTGACAGAGACAATATCTGTTGGTTAAAACCAGAGAGCTTGGTCATGTATCATGCATTATTCTCTAGCATAATCTCATTCATTAGGAGTTATAATAAGTGAAACAAAAGGAAGTGAGCACTCAGATTAGAAACTATATTTTCTAAAGAAAGATATTTCTTGCCTCTTTATATAGAAAACAAAATGTTTTAATGATCCAAAGTAACATTCGCAAAAAAGTTTCTTTCTATAAAGCAAAGATCTTTGTATACTAAAGACCCAATAGAGGACTTTGTTGGATTTATAAATGCTGCTAGTGTTTTGAAAAACTTATTTAAGGTCAAAGAATATTCTCGGAAAAGATAAGTATAAAAGATGAGTGACTAGATAGCTATGGTATGCCTTTTAACTTTCTGAAATCAAGCACATCAATCAATGGTGATAATAAAATTAATTTACTTAATTTCTGCAAATAATATTATGTACAGTCATAGTGTAATATCTAGGCACAAATTCTGCAGAGGGTAATGTAGAAGTGTACAATGTAAAATGATTTGGATATTATTTCAAATGTTTAATTTTAAATTTCTCTTTCAATAACTCTGAACACAACTACCTAATTACCCATTTCCATAATTTACTTTAATTAAAAATAGATTAAGAATAAAATGTGATAAAATCAAATTAGCAAGAATTACAAACTATTTTAAGGAAGGTTTGAACCATTTTTTAAGAATAGGAAAGAAAAATACATTCAGTGCTCTGTATCTGTGGGTTCTGCATCCATGAATTAAACCAGTAATACGTGGAAAATATTCAGGGAGAAAAACACATCTCTACTGAGCTTGTACAGACATTTTCTTTGTGTCATTATTCCGAAAATTATGACCCCAAAATAAATTCCTTAGACAGTATAATGACTCTTCACATATCATTTACATTGTATTGGGTACCAGAGGTAATCTAGAGATGGTTTAAGATATATATGAGGATGTGCATAAATTATATGCAAACACTACACCATTTTATACAAAGGTTTTTGGTTTTTCACAGTAAGTCTTGGTACCACTTCCCCACAAATACAGAGGGAAAATTGTATCAACAAGAGGACAAGAACTATTAATGATATATTGATTCATGTATCACAATTTAATGACACGTGGTCAAAATTTAAGAGTGAAAATCTTCTATCATAGAATCTCAGCTCTTATTTTAGACATATTAAACAACTTAAAAGAAATATACTACACACTGTGTTATCTGATATTTCAGATTCAAAGTCACATGACACCAAATATCACTTTTTTACTTCACCATAAGATTTTTCATACAAACTTAATGTTTTGTACACACACACACATACACACACATACTCTTTTCCCCCAACAATCACGGAAAAGAGAGTGGTGGATTTCCCGACATGTGTATCCTAATTAGTTGTGTGGTGAGCAGTGCTTAGTGCCATAGTTCACTGTACAGCACAACATCATGTAACTTTGTCACTTTACATAAATACCACATTCTTTCTCTATGGATTGGAAACCAGAAGCTCACTAATAAAAGCAAGCCTGTAATTTTCTATAGGTCAGAGGAAGCGAGAAAATAAAGCTGTGATTTTAAAATATACTTAGCCAGATGTTTCATGCATAAAATAAATATGTAAGTTACAAATATTGCATGAATGATTTTCACTTTAAAAATGAGTACAACCTGTATAGGACAGCATATACATTCTCTAAGATTGTTCATATCTTATACCACATGTCTCAACAAATTAACAACAAAAATTATATCATTTGTCTTCTCAGACCACAGTGTAATAAAACTATAAATAAACTTCAAGAAATACACTGAATTCTACACAAAATCTCAGAAAGCAAACAACCTGCTATTGAATGATTATTGGGTCAATTATTAAATTAATACAGAATTTAAAGATTCCTTGAACTGAATGACAATGGGGACATGAGCTCCTAAGATATATAGGGTTCAGCAAAAGCAGATTTAAAAAGGAAAATTCATGGTCTTAAATGCCTACATCAAAACGAAATAAAGATCACAAATTAACAATATAATTGACATGACAAGGACTAGACACCTACATCCAAAGCCAGCAGAAGAAAAGAAATAAATTAGATTAGATTAGACTGAAAAAAAAATGGCAAATAAAAAAGATATAAAGTATCAAAGAAAGAAATAGTTTATTCTTTGAAAAGATAAACAAAACTGATACACCTCTTCTTAAATTAACCAGGAAGAGAAAGGACCCAAGTAACTCAATAAGAACTGATACCACAGAAATTCAAAATATCATCTGTAAATAGTATGGAAATTTCTATTTGTATAAACTCAAAAATGGGAGAACATTAGGTGTTCAGTACACCCTCTAGGGGATGGACTCAACTATAACATGAACTTTACCTTAGAATTGAAAACAATATAACCTAAAAATTCATATCCTCATATTAATTTGAAATAAGAAAAGACAATATAGAAGAAATAGATTCCTCAAAATACACATCTTCCCAAGACTCAATCTGGAAGAAATAGAACTCTTTAATAGATGAAAAATGAGAAATGAGATTAAAGCAGTAATAAAAATCTTCCGACAAAAATTGTTCAAGACCAAATGGATTCACAGCTGAATTTTCCAGTCCTGTGAGGAACAACTAGTATTGATAGTATAGAAATTATTCCATTACACTGAGAAGCAGGGAATCCTCCCCAACTATTCTATGAAGCCTGTATCACTTTGATTCAAATGCCAGGAAAGGACATAACAAAGGAAAACTACAGAGCAATATCTCCTGTGAATATGCACGGAAAATATTTTTATAAAAGTAAAATGCCAAAGAGATAAATTCTGCATGAAATTTACTTACTAGAAGAATTATAGAAATATAGATGTATGTACATATATAATTACTTGATGTCTTTAATAAGCTTTAGAAAGAATTACTTCTAGAAAATCAACCACATATATTACAAAATAAAAGTCTGAAATGAAAGTTAAAAAAATGACACTCGAAGATAATATATCAAGAAGAGAGGACTGAGGAAACTACTATAAAGTTGTAAAGTAAAAAAAAATATAGAGAGGGGAGTGGCAAGATGGCCGACTGGAGCCAGCCTCCAACTGAACTCCCATTCTGAGGGAAGGATAATGTCCAGAAAGTACCCAATTAAGCTGAAGACTGGGAGCCAAGCTGAGAGAGAAGAGTGATGGAGGTCACCTCTATTGAGGCAAGCTGCAACTCCCAAAAAAGAAAAATTCAGGTACAAAATTCTTCCCAAAGGAAAAACGTCCATCCCCTCTCCCAAGAAAGTTGTGTTTCTTTCTTTCTTTCTTTTTTTTTTGTTTTCATTTCCTTATGTAGGTTTTCTACAGGGGAGTGGTGAACTGAGGACCTCTTATCCCACCCCATGGGTGAGAGCTGTAGGAAGTGGGGTCTACTTCTGCAGAGAGACCATGTTGTGATTCTGAGCACTCTCTTGCCAGGCAGAAAAATTGAACTAAAATGTTCCCTGCCTTTCTGAACTTCCAGTCCACCCTTACCCACTTGCCTGATGAATCAGAAGCCTAATCCCTGCAGAGACTGTGGGAGGAAGCTCATGAGCAGCATCCTCCATCCTGCCACAACAAGAACTCCACCCCGCCCAGACAGAGCCTCACCTCCAGCCCTGCTAGAGCCACAGGTCCGATACCCCACCCCCCATGCTCAGCCCTGCGAGAGCCTCAGCACCATGTCCCGCCCACCCAGAAAGAGTTGTGAGCCAAGTGCTCTCCTTGCTTGTCAGGCACTGTGAGAACTGTGTGCAGCATCCCCCACCCTGATGCTGGATCCATGTGTCCCACACTCCCAGAGCTATTCCTACAAGAAGAACTCCCTGGCTGTGGCAGTCACCTGGGAACTGCACAGGGTCACTGCCCTCAAAGATCCAGCAACAATAGAGCAATCCTGCCAGGATCTAATCTCAGAGAGACACCTTCTCAACTCTCAGGACTGCCAGAGGAAACCAGAACTCACTATATAGGGATACCAGTGCTGCAGAGGAGCAGGGGCAAAGGTGCAGTGGCTGAGGGAGAAAAGCATTTTGCTGACTTGTTACCCTCAGAATTAGACTGAGTTCAGGAAGACTCACCAGTGGCTATTGAGTATCCAAGGCAGACAGGCCTAAGCTCTCCTAGCAGGGTGGTGGCAGAGGGCAGCAGCTGGGCCACAGGAATATTGACCTTCCTTTGACTCTGACAGGTGCAAAGCCCCAGCACATCTGCCTATTGTAGGGAGCAGGACCTCAGCCCTGTGGGGGTCACAGGTGAATGGGCATGAAAGAGGAACAAAGTGGAGAAAGAGTCACAGAACCCTGGTACAACCTTGCTACTTGGGTAGTCCTTTCTGATTCCATAGAGCACCAGAACGAGCCAAATTTGAGCAGCCAGTAGACTTCTGCCATCTAGTTGCTGGAGACCTTTCGAACTCTCCCACTTGAGAGTTCGTACTGACTGAGTCAATTGGTTTGGAATTCCTAACCTGGGCCAACCACCCAAGGATTCTCTCTGTTGGTACTCTGGTTGTGTGGTAATGGGAAGGGTTGATATTCCTCTTCCAGGTGTTGTCCATGGGAGGTAGGGTGTCTTAGCTGTTTGTATTTCTCCACAGCTAAGACTTCACCAGAGTCACTGATCCACTAGGATTGGCCAAGAACCAGCTGAATACAAGACAGAGCCACCTAACCCCACCACACCACGCAGGTGTCCTCAGCCTCAGACTGTAATACTGTATGGGTTCTTTGCAAAGTTATAGGGGAAAAAACTGTAGTCATCAGTCCCAGATACTTGACAAAGGGGTAGTTAACCACAACTCCAGGAACTCCCAATCCAATTTCACCTTACCTGCCCATGTAGCCAACAGTGAAAAAGAGTCATGAGGAGGAATCAGCAGAAAAACTCTGGCAACATGAATAATCACTGTAGATCAACTCCCTCAAGGAACGATATGGCAGACATAGCACAAAGTCCCATTTATAAACAATGGCTGAGATGTCAGAAATCAAAGTTCAGAATTTTGATAGTAAATGAGATCAACAGAATGGAGGTAAAGATGGAATTAGAATTTCAAGGAGTAATTCAAAAGATGTCTCGAGAAATCAATGAATTCAAAGACAAAATCACCAAAGATTTTTGACATATTGAGGCAAGAACTTGCAGCCCTCAAAGATCTGAGAAATACAGTAGAATGCCTCAGTAAAAGAATGGAGCAGGCAGAAGAAAAGATCTCTGACACTGAAGACAAATCTTTTGAATGCTCCAAAATGCTCAAAGAGGAAGAGAAGAGGAGAGCAAAAACAAATTATTATCTCAGAGAGCTCTGGGATTATTTGAAGAGATCTAATATTTGCCTTATAGGAGTACCTGAAGTTGTTGAGATTGCTGCAAAGGATACAGAAGCTTTACGTCATGAAATAATCAAAGAGAATTTTCAAGATGTGCCAAGAGAATATGAAATTCAGATATCAGTTTCAGAACACTGGCACAACTCAATCTAAATGAAAACTCTCATAGGCACAGTTCAGCTTGACCAAAGTTTATATGAAGTAGAAAATTCTACAAGCCTCTAGATGTAAGAAAAACATGATCTACAAGGGGAAGAACATTAGAATGACTATAGAACTCTCTGCTGAAACCTTTCAAGCTAGAAGAGGGTGGTCATTGACCTTTATTATCTGTAAACAAAGTAACTTTCAACCCAGGATCTTGTATCCAGCTAAAATGAGTTTCATCTATGATGGAGAAATTAAATACTTTAATGACAGCCACATGTTGAAGAAATTTGCCATAACTAAACTGGCTCTCCAGGATACTATC
Organism: Arctocebus calabarensis; assembly: GCA_963573935.1. Lineage (NCBI taxonomy): Eukaryota > Metazoa > Chordata > Mammalia > Primates > Lorisidae > Arctocebus > Arctocebus calabarensis. The sequence continues at coordinate 30,580 of CAUYON010126190.1, forward strand.
TGACCTATCCTCCATAAAGAAAGGCACAATCCTTCACCACCAAAGTATTTCATCCAGAAACTTTTGATCAAATTCCAACTTCCACAGTGGTGAAAAGGATTAAAACTATCCACTGGACTTTTGAAAAACTCAATCCCAAAATACTACCTGGCTCATCAATACTCCAAATTGATGTGAATGGCTTAAATTGCCCTATAAAGAGGCACAGATTGGCTGACTGGATACAAAAACTCAGGCCAGACATCTGCTGAAGTCAAGAATCTCACCTTACCTTAAAAAATAAACATAGACTCTAAGTGAAGAAATGGTCCTCTATATTGCAGCAAATGGAAATGAGAAAAACGCAGGTGTTGCCATTTTATTCACAGATAAACTAGGCTTTAAACCAACAAAAGTAAGGAAAGATAATAATGGTTACTTCATATTTGTTAAGGGCAACACTCAACATGATGAGAATTCAATTAATAACATTTATGTACCCAACTTGAATGCATCTCAATTTATAAGACAGACTCTAACAGATGGAGATTTGGACAATGGTCGGAGATTTTAACACTCCTTTGGCAGTGTTGGATAGATCCTCCAAAAAGAAGCTAAGCAAAGAAATTTTAGACTTAAACTTAACCATCCAACATTTGTATTTAACAGACATCTACAGAACATTTTATCCTAACAAAACTGAATCCGCATTCTTCTCATCGGTCCATAGATCATCCTCCAAAATTGATCACATCTTAGGTCACAAGTCTAACCTCAGCAAATTTAAAATAAATCATTCCTCATATTTTCTAGAACCATCATGGAATAAAAGATGAACTCAGTAACAACAGGAATCTGCATATGCATACAAAAACATGGAAACTAAATAACCTCATGCTTAACAATAACTGAGTCATAGATGAGATTAAGTAGGAAATTGCCAAATTTTTCAAACAAAATGATAATGAAGACACAAATTATCAGAACCTCTGGGATACTGCAAAGGCAGTCATAAGAGGGGAATTTATAGCATTGCAAGCCTTCCTCAAAAGAATGGAAAGAGAGGAAGTCAACAACTTAATGGGACCATCTCAAGCAACTGGAAAAGGAAGAACATTCCAACCCGAAACCCAGAAGAAAAAAAAGAAATAACTAAAATTAGAGCAGAACAAAAGGAAAACAAAAACAAAAGAATCATACAACAGATCAACCAATTAAAAAGCTATTTTTTTGAAAAGGTTAATAAAATAGATAAACCTTTGGCTAATCTAACAAGAAGTAGAAGAGTAAAATCCCTAATTTCATCAATCAGAATTGATAAAGGCCAAATAAAAACAGACTCCTCAGAAATTCAACAAATCCTTAATGAATGTTACATAAAACTCTCTTCTTAGATATGAGAATCTGAAGGAAATAGATCAATAATTGGATCAATATATGCCGCCCTCCTAGACTTAGCCAGAAAGATGAAGAAAAGTTTAACAGGCCTATATCAAGTTCTGAAATAGCATCAACTATAAGAAATTTCCCCAAAAAGAAAAACCTAGGACCAGATGGCTTTACATCAGAATACTACCAAACCTTTACAGAGGAACTAGTCCCTATATTACTTAACCTTTTCCAAAACATAGAAAAAGAAGAAATACTACCCATCACATCCTATGAAGTAGATATCACCCTGATCCCCAAACCAGGAAAAGACCCAACAAGAAAATTACAGGCCAATATCTCCAATGAATATTGATGCAAAAAAATTCAATAAGATCCTAGCAAACAGAATCCAGCAACACATCAAACAAATTATACACCACAACCAAGTGGATTTCATCTCAGGGTCACAAGGATGGTTCAATATACTTAAATCCATTAATATACATCACATAAACAAATTAAAAAACAAAACCATATGATTCTCTTAATTGATGCAGAAAAAGCTTTTGACAATATCCAGCATCTTTTCTTGATCAGAAAGCTTAAGAAAAAAGGTATATAAGAAATATTTCTTAAACTGATACAGGCCATCTAGAGCAAATCCACAACCAATATTGTATTGAATGGAGTAAAATTGAAATCATTTCCACTGAGATCAGGAACCAGGCAAAGATGCCCATTATCTCCATTGCATTTTAAAATTGTAATGAAAGTCTTAGCCAGTGCAATTAGGCAAGAGAAGTAACCAAGAAGATCCAAATAGGACTAAAGGAGATCAAACTGTCACTCATCACAGATGATATGATTAAATATATCTGGAAAACCCAGGGAATCAACTACAAAACTCCTAGAAGTGATCAAGGAACACAACAATGTCTCTGTATACAAAATTAACACAAATCTGTGCCCTTTATAAATACCAATAACAGTCAGGGGGAAAAAATGATCAAGGTCTTTATTCCCTTTATAATAGTGCTAAAGAAGATTAAATATCTGGGAGTGTATCTAACTGAGGATGGAAAAGATATATATATATATATATATATATATATATATATATAAAGAGAACTATGAAACTCTGACAAAAGAAATAGCAGAAGTTGTTAAATAATGAAAAAATATACCATGCTCATGGCTGGGAACAATCAACATTGTTAAAATGTCTATACTACCTAAAACAATCTACAGATTTAATGTGATCCCTATTAAAACACCTCTGTCATACTTTAAAGAACTGGAAAAATTAGTATTTCATTTTATATGGAAACAGAAAAAACCTTGAATAGCCAAGGCATTACTCAGAAATAAAAACAAGTCAGGAGGAATCACGCTTCCAGACTTCAGACTATATTATAAATTGATAATGATTAAAACAGTATGGTACTGGCACAAAAATAGAGAGGTAGATGTATAGAACAGAATTGAAGACGAAGAGGTGAACACAGAAACTTATCATCATTTGATTTTTGATAAGCCTATCAAAAATATAAATTGGGGAAAAGAATCCCTATTCAACAAATGGTGCTGGGTGAATTGGCTGGAGACCTGTGGAAGCCTGAAACTGGACCCACACCATTCTCCTCTAACAAAAATTGATTCTCACTGACTGAGGGACTTAAACTTGAGACATGAAACTACAAAACTTCTTAGAGAGATTTCAGATGAAACACTTGAAAAAATTGGCCTGGGTGGATACTTTATGAGGAGGACATCCCAGGCAATTAAGCCACATCCAAAATACACTACTGGGATCTGATCAAATTGAAAAGCTTCTTCACTGCCAAGAACACACTAAGTAAAGCAAATAGACAGTCCTCAGAATGAGAGAGGATTTTTGAAAGTTATATTTCTGAAAAAGGTCTAATAACCAGAATCCACAGAGAATTCAAACTTATTATTAAGAAAAAAACAAGTGATCCCATTTCATTGTGAGCAAGAGACATGAACAGAAGCTTCTCTGAAGAAGACAGGTGCATAGTCTATAGACACATGAAAAAGTGCTCATCATCTATAATCAGCAGATAAATGCAAACCAAAACTACTCAGAGATACCATCTAACTCCAGTAAGAGTAAACCACATCACAAAATCGCAAAACTACAGATATTGGCATGGATGTGGAGAAAACGGATCACTTCTGCACTGCTGGTGGGAATACAAGCTAGTACATTCCTTTTGTTAGGAAGCTTGGAGAACATTCAGTGATGTAAATGTATACCTACCATTTAATCTTGCAATTCCTTTTCTAGGTACATATCCAAAAATAATTTGGCAATAAATATATTTGCACCAGATTGTTCACTGCAGCTCATCATAATTGCCAAGTCACGGAAGAAGCCCAAGGGCCCATTGACCCATGAATGGATTAATAAATTGTGGAATATGTATACCATGGAATACTATGCAGCATTTAAAAAAATGCAGACTTTACCTCTTTTATGTTTAAATGGATGAAGCTCAAAAATATTCTTATAAAGATCTCAGGAATGGAAAAAATATATATCCAATGTACTCAGTACTACTGTGAAACCAATTTATAATCACTCACAGTTGCATATGAAAAATGAAACACAACTATAGACCAGGATGAAGGAGGGAAGGGGAGTGAGAGCAAAAGGGAGGGGGATGGGTCGATAGAGGGAGGGTTAGTAGGGTGACCACACCTAAGCAGCCTAAGTACAGGTTGGAACTATCAGGGGTAGAACACAAATGTCTTAATGCTGTAATTGGGTAAATGAGGTGAAGGCTATGTTTATTAGTAGGATATAAGCACTACAATTTGTACAAATAATCAACACATTGAATCCCATAATGGCATAAATGTATTCATGATCTATGTATGAATAACTTAATCAAAATAAAAATAAAAATTGTATATATATTAAAATTTTAAAATTTATATTAGAGACAGTAATTAAATAAATTTTACTCCATGGAAAATTGAATCTTTAACAAGAAATTTCAGCTTGACTATTTCTCTGGAATTCTGAGAAAGAATAATCATATCTGAAGAATGTGTGACTATATAATATACAGGGAGAGGAGAGAATAAGGATAAAGAAATTAATTTCAGTGTACCATTTGATTGCACAATATGCAACCAAATAATTTAAAATAATTTAAAATATAATATTTTTAAAAATATTTTAAATATATAGATATTTAATTATGTTAAATAGGTGAGAAATTATAAATTCTATATATACACATGTGTATAGTACATATTGTGTATATTGTATATATGATAGATGATGTAAATAGGATATATATCATAAGCTCTATATAGAGAGAGTTTGGATCCTTATATATTTGGGTATAAAATATATAAGTATATATGCCTACATATACAGTAAAAATCGAAAATAGTCAAGTGCAATATTCATAAATGGTGATAATTATTTCTCTGTGAAAGGGAGAAATAGATATTTTCTTATTTTGTAATTTACTATGTTTTTTAAAGGTTCTATAAAGCATGGAAAATTTTTATAATAGAAGAAATTGCTTTTTAAATGTATCGGGGAGATATGAGGTTAAGCACCTCAACGAAAAATTATTAGAAGGGGCCAAGGCTCGTGGTCTAGAAGTATGGTTTTCAGGGCACTAAACTTATGTCTACTTTATATTTCTGTCATTTTGACAAAACATGTTTAAAAAGAATATGCATGTAGCAAGACGATATGGGCATCTATACAAGGTTTTGGGCAGCACCACCTTTGAAAGTAACACAATAAAAATCGAGATTAATTCCTTTGAAATCTGTAGCTAAGAAATTCACCAATTTTTCCAGTTTATTCATGTTTACCCCTGTTCACCATCAAATTATATTAAGAGTTTTTATGCTATTGTTTTTTCCTATATAGACTGGATGCCACAGACTATTTTCAAAGTAAAATTCTCATTTCTAGTCTTCTCACCTGGATCCTTTTCTTTCGTATCTTTGTAGTAAGCATACCATCTAATAATCTTTTCTTTCGTTCTTTTTATTTTTTATTTTTTTGCAGTTTTTAGCCGGGGCTGGGTTTGAACCTGCCACCTTCAGGATATGGGGCCGGCGCCCTACTCCTTTGAGCCACAGGCGCCACCCCTAATCATCTTTTGTTTAAGAATACCATAGTCTGATAATCCAATATGAATTTTCACTAAGTTTTTTCAATACTTACTGTTATCCATGATTCATTACTACGTTGTCTTCCACTGTTTTTCCAATTCTAAACACTTTGAGATGAGATCTATAAGACCAGTATCTACAGTCTTTGTGCACAATGGTTCTGCCAAAAGTTTTTGAAATTTGTTTGGAAAATAAAATATTCTTAAGTTTCATTAATTATTTAAGTTTATTTTTAGGAAATTATTTTAAAAATGATGGTTAATTGATATTGCAGAGAGTCAAAATTATTGATGGAAATCATTATGTATGCATATAAATTTTATAGCTTCCCTTTTACTAAAAATAATTTATTTGAAAATGGTGTTTGCCAACTATTGCCAGTTATAATATGCAAAATTAAAATTATATACATTAACATTAGATAAATTTTTGTAAATTATATCTGATTGCAATATTATGTTCTAGTCTTCCGCACTTTCTTTCTACATGATAGTTTATTTACACAGCATGTCCTGTTCCTTAATTTCATGACTGTCCAGTGGTCATTTGATTTTTAATACTTTTTAAAAATTATAACAAAGAAAAAGGAGGAGGAGGAGGGAAAATATGTCTAGTGATTGTTATCATCTTATTTAAATATTTTCCCAGAGAATGCAAGCCATGTCAGTCAAAACTCAAGTTTTCCCCAGTGAAGTCTCTATTTCACAATATTCATCTACATAATGTTACTAAAGGAAATTATACATATTTCAGAGGTATGCAACAGTTCAGATTACAAAGAGTGTCTGTGTGACATCATAGCCATCTAAAGTAACTATGAGATCTGTAGGACTGATAGTTTAGAGTTTAGTTAACATATGAGTTTCTTAGGGCTCCTATAACAAACTGCCACAAATTGGGTGGCTTAAATAAAACACAGACATTTATCGTCTTACATTCTAGAGGCTGTAAAACAGGACTGTCCAATCTTTTTTCTTTTCTGCCATATATTAAAAGAGTAAGAATTGTCTTAGGCCACATAGTAAATGCACAAACACAAACAAAAGCTGATTAGTAAGAAATTTTTAGTGCACACTTTTCATGTATCCAACACCGCAGATAAGCAAAGCAAAATCACAAAATCAGCATGCAACCCATGGGCTGCAGGTTGGATAGCTGTGCTGTAAAACACAGTTAGAATCAGCTACAACAGGATCATTCAGAAGAGGATCTTTTCTTGTTTCTCCCTGAATTCTAGTGGTGGGTGTCAATTCTGGGTGTTCCTTGGTTTACAGGTATGAAGTATTTTACTCCAGTTCCTGCCACTGTCATCCTTCAGCATTCTCCCTGTGCATCTGTGTATCTCTCCTCCTCTTTCTCGTAACACCAGTCAGAATGCATTTATTAGGGTACACCGTTATCTGGTAGTTTCCACTTGATTACACCTGCAAATAACCTATTCCAAGTAAGATCATACTCACAGGCATGAGGGGGCTGGTATTTCAGCATATCCTTTGGGAGGATGAACTTCAAGCTTTAACACTCAGGAAATCATTGCCTTGATCAAAAGAGAAGATGAGACAGGGAAGTGACTGAGGATATTGACAGGGGAGTATTTAAGAGATGTTTATATGACAGAAATACCAGGAATTAGTAACACATTGAATGACGGGGTGAGATCCATTCTTTTGTCATATTTTTAAGAAGACAGTGGTGTGATGACAGTAATATTATTAAGCAAAGCTGTCAGTACGGGTAGAGTGGATAACTTGAAATTATAAAAAGGCAATATATAAAGTTTTACTTATAACAAACTGAACTGACAAAATTTTCTCTGCTCAGGGAGTTTTTTTATTATAATGTGTTCAGATGGATATATTTTTTAACATGTACATCATTCATAAATCTTCTGGTACCATCTCAGATTCCTTTTGTCTTCCCTATATTCTTGATAGGCTGAGCTTCCGTACCTGGGGCCCAAAAGCCCTCAGAGTGTCAGGCCTTCCTCCTTGGGTCATGCCGCTCAGCTGGGCTAACCAGCTGCGATGGCTTCCTGCACCACACCAGAATAAAATGCTATATCCCAGGAAAGACTATCTGCCATTTCTTGGAGGCAGAAAAACCTTGATGATAGCCACCCAGAAGTACAGAGATGTTAAAGATTAATGGGCTGAATTTTGGCCACTGTGAAAAAGAAATTAGATAAGAATCAGGGGATAAATTCTCCCCTGCGTCTCTCCCTTTCCATTATTGTCTCAAGTCATGAATTCCTAATAAAGCTTATTGATTCCCATGAGTAGAGTCGTTGACTCCACTGGACGAAGGATCCACTGTGTTGACCCACTGAGTTTGTTCATGGTTATTTGGGAATAAGTAGTGAATGTAGTAATGCATAATTTAACAATACTTTTCATCTTTTTTTCTCCTCCTCCTCCTTTTAGTCCTTATTTCTGTTGCTCTGGGATTTGCATTTCTGAACAAAGTATCAGCTATTTAAATTCTTGTTTCAGGAACCCCTTTCTAGGGAAACGTTTCTAAAATAGATTTATTTTCAACTTTGTTTGCATTAATAGGTTTTACACTTTCATTTGGATAGGTAAAGTCTTGGGATCCCACTCTACTTCAAGTTAAGCTAATTCATATCTATTTCTTTGATATGTCTTAAGAAGTATGCAAAAAAAAAAGGTTCAGAAAAGTACTGATCACTTTATTTACTTAACAAATAATATTTAAATGCTTAATGTGCATAAACAGTCAGTAATGAAAAGTCAGATGTTCCCTGATCATATGGAGCATATATTCTGGTAGGAGAGGCAGACAGCAAACTTAGACCACAAATATTTAGGACAGGATTGAGAGGTGAAGATGGTGTGCTAACAGCAGCCCACACATGGTACTCTCAAGGAGCAGATTGAAAGTTATAAGTAGATCCCCACCTACAGATGGACCCTGTTGGAAAAAGCATTGTAAGTCATTAGGGAAATGATGATAGACAGTCAGAGTCAGGGAGATGAGGAAAGGGAGGGACACTTGCCAAGCTAAAAAAGAACCATGGCAATAATACTACACATGAGGGACTTGTAAAGGAAAGAACCCCAGAACTCTATGCTTTCTGTGCAGACACTGCCACTTGAACTATGAGGGGCCCTCACCACAACCATGGGTCTCTATACTGATCATGGCACTTCTTAGAGACTGTATATGAAGTTGCACTGAAGAGCAGGCTTATCAGGGACCTGAGGTGACCTCTGCTCCAGGGGAACTACAGCTGATGCCACTCTGAGCTCTCAGGTCTGGGGCTATCAGTATACACAGAAATGCTCTATCTAAGAGCATTTCTACAACTGCTCCAACATTATTCCTTTACAGGCTAGGAAGGGAGCAGGGAGAGCAGATGTTCTCACATACCTATGACTAGGAGCCTAGTGCTCTCCTCCAGATAGAACTGGAATAGAGAAGATACTGATGTCACTCAAGAGTTCTCACACAGACAGCCCCAGCAGGACCTGTGTGAAGAGAGAGTCCTCATCATCTAGTAGTGCAGCCATGTGTCCTCACCCACTGACCAGCAGAACAAACCCCCCCATCCCCATGAACTACTAAGCTGAGGCCTACACCCTGCTTCCCTAACACTGATAGGAAGGCCACCCCAGAGATCCCAGTACCATGCAGTTAGCCATTGCCCCAGTGCTACATCCCAGCCAGTGGGCCATTCTCCTATAGTGTTGTCACACCACACTGGCAGTCCAGCTCTCCACCATTAACCTGCTACCCACAAGCCGCTCCTGCCACTTACTGCCATTACAGCTAAACCTGGAGGGAGTGAAAATTCATAGCCCTGACTCCTGAGACCACTGCTAGATAGCCTCATTGAGAGCTACTTCCACTGCCAAGGGGAGACCCAGGAGAAGCAATCTCATGGAGTGTCCTCCTCCATGGCAAAAGACTCACCCACCTGTCCATCTGAGCTTCCAAAAGCAGCCCAGGAATCAACCGCAAATCCAAACATAAGCTCCCCCAGCAGTGGCTTGGACTATGACAACCACAGAGGAACAGGAAAACATAGAGCAGCTACATTATAAGATCTCAGTGGATTTTCCCTCCTCATAGTGCATTGATCTCTTAGAGTAGGACACAAAAGCAGTATCCGGGGATCTCTGCTCCTTCTCATTACATAGAAGAGATTACAGCAAAGGAGAAACAGGAATACTTCAAACCCCGAGAGAAAAGATTTCAGATGAGAAAATATCAGCAAAATAACTTTGGCAACATGAAAACACACTTGATCTACAGCAACCACCCCAACCAAAAGGAAATTGCCAAAAATGTCAGAATATGGATGCAAAAAAGATGAATAGAATTGAAGAATATGTTGAAATTCAGCACAAAGAAGCTTAAAAAATTCAGGTCATAAATGAAAATAAGGAAAAAGAAAAGTTGATAAAGGAATAAGTAGCACAAGAAAGGATATACTATAAGAAATGAAAGACACACTTACACATATTTAAGGAACTTAAAAATACACCAGAAATTTTCAAAAATGGACTATACCAAGCAGAACAAATAATTTTGGAGCTTAATCACTGAGAGGAAAATGTGCCCTTGAAAAGTAAGATGATGTATGAATGATAGGTATCCCTGAAAAAGAAGAAGAAAAAGGACTGAGAACCCATTTGAAGGAATTATTGAGAACAACTTCTCTGGTTTCATCGGAGGTTCTGGTATCCAGGTGTAAGATGGTCATCAAACTAGGACAACTTCAGGACACATAGTCATCAACCTGGCCAAAGTCAAAAATGAAGACGAAAATTCTACATACTGAAAGATGAAAGCAACAACTGACCTACAAAGAAAAATTCATCAGGCTAATACCAGATTTCCATTTGAGACCCTAGAAGCCATGAGAGATTGGACTCCAACTTTAAATTTTCTTTAAAAGAACTATTGCAGGTCAAGAATTTTGTATCATGCAAAAAATAAATCTTGTAAATGATGCAGAAATAAAGACTTTTCTAGACAAACAAACACTAAGCAATTTGTTACTTCTAGACTTGCCCTTCAGGAAATGCTCAATAATGCACTAGACATAGAACCTCATAATAAATACCCACTAGTGTAAAGCATCCCCAAATTAAAGCCAATAGCTTTAACAATACAAAGAGTAAAACACAAAAGCAAGTATCATTATCCATAACAAACAGAATAATACACACCAACCCTAACACTGAGCATGAATAATCTTAATACTCCAAGTGAAAGATATGTGTATAGACCGGCTGATTGGATTAAAAATTATTGCCCAATGTTGCCTGTGAGAATTTCATCTAACTTGGAAAAACATGCACAGAATGAATGTAAAGGAATGGAAACAAATGTCTACATATATGGAAATGAAAAGCAAGCTGATGTAGCCATTCTTATATTGTGAGCTGGCATAGGTATTCTCATATCAAATAAGATTGACATTAAGCCAACCATAGTTAAAAAAAATACAAAGATGGTCATTATATAGTGATAAAGGGGGAGATTCAGAAGGAAGAAATAATAATAGTAAACACATATGCACCTAACACAGGAGCTCCTATATTCTCAAAGTGATTTCCAACAGAGTTAATCAAAGAAATAAACAGTAGTATCAGAATGTCCAGGGACTTCAACACTACACTAATACAACTAGACAGATCACTGAAGCAGAGTCAATAAAGAAATACTGAATGAAGGTGGAACATTAGAAAAAAATAGACCTAATAAACATTTACAGAGCAGTGTACCTGAAAACTACAGAATATACATTCTTCTCTTCACTATATGGTACAATTTTCCAAGATCAATTATATTCTACAGTATGAAGCAAGTCTCAGCCAATCAAGCAAAAGAAAGAAATTAAGGGAATTTGAATCAGGAAAGAGGAGGTCAAACCATCCCTGTTTGGTAATAATATGATCCTGTATTTAGAAAACCTGAAAGATTGCACCAAAAGACTAATTTCAGCAAAGTCTCAGGTTATAAAATCAATGTACATAGTCGGTAGTATTTCTATATAATAATAATATTCAAGTTGAGCATGAACTCAGGGACCCAATAACATAGCTATGAGAAAAAGAAAATACTTAGGAATATATTTCACCAGTGAGGTGAAAGCTATCAACAATGTAAACTATAAAATACTGATTAAAGAAATCATGGATGACATAAATAAATGAAAAAATATATTATGCTCATGGATTGGTGGAATCAGCATAATTCAAATATCCATTCTGCCCAAAGCAATTTACAGATTTGCTGTACCTCCCATCACAATTCTGATGTCTTTTTGCACAGTTCTAGATAAAAAGTCCTAAGTTTTATTTTAAACCAAAAACAGCCCAAATATCAAAAGCAATGTAGAACTAATAGAACAAATCTGGAGACTTCACATTACTTGACTTAAAAGTATACTACCATAATATGGTAATCAAAATATTGTAGTACTTACACAAAAGTAGAGACAGAGGAATGAAAGAGAAGAGAGAAACCAGAATTACAACTGTATAGCTAAGATTGTCAACAAAGCAGACAAAACATACCCTATTTCTAAGAAGGAAAGGACACCATATTTGGTAAATCGTGTTGGGAAAATTGGATAGCTGAAGAAAGAATGCAGCAACACCTATATCTCTCACTGTATAGAAAAATTAATACAAAATGGATTAAAGACTTGAATACAAGGCATGAAAGCATACAATTTCTAGAAGAAAATATGGAAAAAATTATTCTAGACATGGGTCTAGGAAAATAATTTCTGACTTAGAAATCCAAAGCAAATACTGCAGCAACAAAAATAAACAAATAGGACTTTTTTAAATTAAAAAGCTTCTGTATAGAAAAGGAAATAATTAACAGAGTAAACAGGTAGCCTACAGAATGGGAGAAAATATATATCCAACAAAGTATTAATTTCCAGAGCCTACAAAGAACTCAAACAGAACAGCAAGAAAAAAATAAATAACCCCATCAAAAAGTGGGCAAAAAATATAAACAGAAGTTTTTCAAAAGAAGACAGACAAGTGACCAATATACACATGAAAAAACTATTCTGAGACTGAGCATGAGGAGAGAAAGGAAGAACGTTTAGCTCAGCTCTCCTGGAACAACAGGTGAGAGGGAGTGGGCTAGATTATTCCCAGCAAGGTTTATGGATGTGGAGCGGCAGTTTGGGGTGTGCAAGTGGCGGTTTGCTGGAGTTGGAGTATAATTTGCAGCTAAAGAACCTGCCAGGAAAAAGTTCTGCCCCACTGCTGCAGCAGCAAGCAGCCCCACCAGGGAGGATTGCAGTTTCCAGTTTGTGGGAAAACTAGACATGTGTAGAAAGATTTGAGTGTGGACTCCCGAGCAGAATTAGGCAGCCAGAGTGGAATGCCATCTAATGTAGCACCACCTCGGATAGACGGTAGGAGAGACACTCAGATGGGAAAGATCCTGGATAGGAAGAGGCCATTGTTTTCGAATTTGGAAGATGGAGGTCACCACAGGCACCTTTCCAGGTGGGCCAGGAGCAACGATTTGAGTCTGACGCACAGACAGTCATCCTACACTCAGAACTGGCCCAGGACATCCCACAATTTAGGGAAACTGTTGCAGGGAGAATTTGGGAAACCTGCCTGTGAAAATTTTTTGAGATGGGTGGAGTCAACAGTTCCACAGGGTCTAGGCACCAAACGGGGAATCAGACAAATACCAAGAAATTTAAGGGTGAAGACAGGCACTCATGGCACCACTGGTGTAAAGAAAGTATATTGCAGAACAAATATATTCTTAACTAAAATCAATCCCTATGGCATATATATAGTCAAATATATATATATATATATATATATATATATATATATAATTTTGTTGCCTTTTTTTCTATCTTTGCTCATTCTTTTTTTCTTTTTTCTTTCTTGTAGGAGTTGCTGTTAAATTTTTAAAAAATTATTATTATTTTTTGTTTGTTTTTCCCTGCTTCCCCCCCCCCCACCAAACCTTAATTTTGACAGAGTCTCACTATGTCATTCTTGGTGGAGTACTGTGGTGTCACACCTTATGGAAACCTCTAACTCTCTTGGGCTGAGTAGTTCTCTTGCCTCAGCCTCCTAGGTGGCTGTGGCTGCAAGTGACCACTGCAGTATCCAGCTATTTTTTGGTTGTGTTGTCATTGTAGTGGGCTGCGTGTGAGCCCACTAGCTCTGGTGTGTGTGGCTGGTGCCCTGGACACTGGGCTACAGGCTCTGAGGCCTCCCCTTCCTCTTGTGGCTGCAGAGAGTGCTTACATCAGGCTGTTTGAGTTTTGTGTGTGTGTGTGTGTGTGTGTTTGTATTTGTTTTGTTTTTGATTGTTGTGTGTTTGTGTGTCTGAGTTTTTTGTTTGTTTGGTTTGTTTCAATGTCCCTTGTGTTCTGCTAAAACCTTGGGTTAGCTATTTTCCTTAAATCCAATTTTTACATGCAACAAAAGCAAAGGGGAGTGGGGGATGATAGCCAACTGAAGCCAGCTTTCAATAGAAGCTCCCATTCAGAGGGAGAGATAACAGAACTCAACAAAGCCAAAGGGTGGGAATCAAACTGAGAGAAGAGATTGATAATTGCACATCTTCTATGCTGAGGAAAGCTGCGACTCCAAGGAAACAAATTTCAGGTACAGATTCCACCCCAGAGCAGGTGTGTGGCATCCCTTCCCCCAAGAGAGATGTTGGCTTGTTTGCAGTGAGATCTCTATTATTGAGCGATGAACTGAGATCCTTTTCTCTCACTCCAGGGGAGAATATTGCTGGAAGCTGGGACTCTTTCTCCAGAGAGTCCCTACTGTGAGCTTGGGCATTTTCTTGTCTGGCAGGAAGGTTGAACAAATATTTTCCCTGTCACTTTGAACTCCAAGTCAACCCTTCCCCCTGGTCTGGTGGTCTAGAAGCCCAGCACCTGCAGAGACCAGAATGTTCACGTTTCTTTGTTACAACTGGGCATTGCATGGTCTGAGGTAGCGCAGCTATACTGTAACTGTGAATCTGGTAACAGTGCAGAAAGGCACAGGGAGAAAGGCACAGGGGGAAAGGCTTGTCTCTGAGAAAGAGCAACTCAGCAGCAGGTAGAGGCTTGGATCTCCATATAATGGGGGGGAGGCTCAGGATCCACTGAGGTGTGGGAACCCAAGTGGAGACACCTCCCACCTAGCAGCAGCATTAATAGAGTGCTCCCGCCAGGGTTAAATTTCGGAGAGACACCTCCCCAATTCTCTGGACTTCTGGAAAGAGCTAGATCTCTCATTGCAGGCATACCAGAAGAGCAGAGCATTGGGGGTAGATGAATAATATCTGAGGATGTAAAACATTTGCTGCTTTGTTAACCTCTGGTTTGGAACGAGCTCAGGTGGAACACTCACCAGTTTCCATTGAGCATCTGAGGTAATCAGACTTCAACCTTCACAGCCAGTTGGTGGCAGAGGGTGGTCACTTGACTGATGCATTGACTTCCCTCTGACTCTGGAAGGCCCAAATACCTGGCACATTTGCTCACTGGAGGGAACTGGGCCACAGCCCCACATGGCTACCAGTGCCTCAATGTGACAGAGGTGCAAGGTGAGGAAGAAGGCACCAGTCCCCTGGACTTTTTCTGGGCAGGGCTTTCTGACTTTACAGAGAACCAGAGTGAGTTATATTTGAGATGCCAGTGGCCCCCAGGTGCCTAGATGATGAAGACCTTTTGAACTCTCCCACTTATTCGATGTTTGTGTTGACCAGGGCAATTGGTTTGAAACTCTTAACCTGTGTTGATCACCTGGAGAACCACCAATGTTGTATCCTGATTGTGTTGTTGTTGTGGGAGTGTGGGATTCACTTCTTCCAGTTGTTGCCTGTGGGGCACGGGGTGTCTTAGTTGCTTATATATCTCCAGAGTTGAGATTTAAACCCACAGCCACTGATTCACTAGGATTAGACAGAAACTAGCCAAATACAGGTCTAGTGCCACCACACCAAGCAGGTCTCCAGAGTTTCAGGCTGTAGTACTGAACGGGACCTTTGTAAAGCTCTAAGGTAAAAGCTGCAATCTCAAATCCCAGTTCTTGGGTGAAGAGCTGGTTAATTATAGCTCCCGGAGCCCTCAATTCAATTTCACATTGCCAGATTTTCTAGCCAAATGGTGAAAAATAATCATGGGGTGGAATCAGTGGAAAAACTCAGCAAAATGAATATTCAGAGTAGATCAGCTCCCCCAAAGAATGACAAAGGAGACACAACGAAGATCCCATTAATAAACAAATGGAGATGTCAGAAATCAAATTCAGAATTTGGATTGCAAATAAGATTAACAGTATGGAGGTAAAGATGGAATTAGAATTTCAAGGAGTAATTCAAAAGATGTCTCAAGAATTCAATGAATTCAAAGACAAAATCACCAAAGGTTTTGACACATTGAGGCAACAAATTACACCCTCAAAGATCTGAGAAATACAGTAGAATCCCTCAGTAACACAATGGAGCAGAGAGAAGAAAGGCTCTCTGACACTGAAGACAAAGCTTTGAATGCTCCCAAACACTCAACGAGGAAGAGAAGTGAAGAGCAAAAACGGATCATTCCCTGAGAGAACTCTGAGACCACTACAAAAGAGCAAACATTCCACCTTATAGGAATCCCTGAAGAGGAATATCCCAAAGGTACAGATACTCTACTCCAAGAGATAATTGAGGAGAACTTCACAAGGTTGGTAAGAGACACTGAAATTCTGATAGCAGACAGTTTCAGAACCCCAGCACAACTGAAAACAAATAAAACATGTTCTGGACACAAATAAAACATGTTCTGGACACATTGTGATTAGCTTCACCAAAGTTAATATGAAGGAGAAAATCATCAAAGCAGCCAGACATAAGAAAATCATAACCTACAAGGGGAAGAGTATTAGAATGACTGCAGATCACTCTGTGAAAATTTTTCAAGCAAGAAGAGGATGCTCATCAACCTTCAATCTCCTAAAACAAAACAACTTTCAGCCCAGGATCCTGTACCAGCTAAATTGACCTTCATTTATGACAGAGAGGTTAATGACATACACATGTTGAAGAAATTGGCCATGATCAAAACAGCTCTTAAGGATAGTCTCATACCCAACCTCCATAATGACCAGCATAATTTTCTACTCCCAATTTAAACTCACTCTGAAACACTTGACCAACATGCAAATTCCACAGTGGTGAAAAGATTTAAAATGTCCACTGGACTTTCAAAAACTTAATACCCAAAATATTACCAGGCTTATCAACACTCTCAGTTAATGTGAATGGCTTAAATTGTCCTCTTAAGAGGCACAGGTTAGCTGACTGGATACAAAAACTCAGGCAAGTTATCTGCTGCAACAAGAATCTCATCTTACCTTAAAGGATATACACTCAGAGTGAAGGGATAGACATCTATAATCCAGGCAAATGGAAACCAGAAAAAAGGCAGGGGTGGCAATTTTATTCACAGATACATTAGTCTTTAAACCAACAAAGGTAAGGAAAGACAAGGATGGTCAATTGTTAAGGAGAACTCTCAACATGATATATCAATTATTAACATTTATGCACCCAACCAGACGCTGCTAAATTTATAAGGGAGACCCTAACAGACATGAGCAACTTGATATCTTCCAGCACCATAATTGTTGGACATTTTAACACTCCTTTGCAAGTGTTGGCTAGATCTTCCAATAAGAAACTAAACAAATAAATTTTGGACTTAAACTTCACCATACAGCAATTGAATTTAACAGACACCTACAGCACATTCCATCCTAACAAAACTCAATATACATTCTTCTTATCAACCCATGGAATATCCTCCAATATTGGTGACATCTTACGTCACAAGTCTAACCTCAGCAAATTTAAAAGTATGGAAATTATTCCTTGTATTTTCTCATATCATCATGCAATAAAAGTTGAACTCACCAACAACAGGAATCTGCATACTCATACAAAGTTATGGAAACTAAATTACCATATGCTGAATGATAGCTGGGTCATAGATGAAATTAAGAAGGAAATTTCCAAATTTATGTAACAAAACGATAATGAAGACAAAAATTATCAGAACCTGAGGGATATAGCAAAGGCAGTCCTAAGAGGGAAATTTATGATGTTGCAAGCCTTCCTCATGAGAACACAAAGAGAGGAAGTCAATAACTTAATGGGATGTCTTAAGCAACTGGAAAAGGAAGAACATTCCACCCCTGAACCCAGCAGAAGAAAAGAAATAACTAAAATTAGATCAGAATTAAATGAAATCAAAAACAAAAGAATTATTCAAAAGATCAATGAATCAAAAACTTGGTTTTTTGAAAAATTCAACAAAAATTGATAAACCTTTGGCCAACCTAACCAAAAATAGAAAATTAAAGTCCCTAATATCATCCATCAGAAATGACAAAGGCAAAATAACAATAGACACCTCAGAAATTCAAAGAATTCTTAATGAATACTACAAAAATCTTCATTCTCAGAAATATGAAAGTCTGAAAGAAATTGACCAATACTGGAAAGCATGCCAACTTCCTAGACTTAATCAAAAATAACTGGAAATGCTGAACAGACCTATATCAAGTACTGAAATAGAATCAGCTATACAAAATCTCCCAAAAAAGAAGAGTCTGAGACCAGATGGCTTCACGTCAGAATTCTACCAAACCTTTAAAGAGGAACTAGTACCAATATTTCTTAACCTTTTCTACAACATTGAAAAAGAAAGAATACTTCCAAACACATTCAATGAAGCAAATATCACCCTTATCCCCAAACCAGGAAAAGATATAATAAGAAAAGAAAATTATAGATCAATATCTTTAATGAACATAGATGCAAAATTATTCAATAAAATCCTAGCAAACAGAATCCAGCAACATATGAAACGAATTATACACCATGACCAAGGGGTTTTATCCCAAGATCTCAAGGCTGGTTCAACAAACCTAAATCTATATATATAATACATCACATAAACAAAATAAAAAACAAAGACCATATGAATCTCTCAATCGATGAAGAAAAAGCTTTTGACAATATCCAGTATCCTTTCATGATCAGAACACTTAAGAAAATAGGTATAGAAGGAACTTTTCTTAAACTAATTGATAGAGGCCATCTACACTGAATCCACTGCCAATACCATGGAGTAAAATCGAAATCATTTCCACTCAGATCAGGAACCAGGCAAGGTTGCCATTGTCTCTACTGTTTTTTAACATTGTAATGGAAGTCTTAGCCATTGAAATTAGGCAAGAAAAGGCAATCAAGGGTATCCATATAGTGTCAGAGGAGATCAAACTTTCACTCTTTGAAGATGATATGATTTTACACAAGGAAAACCCCAGGGACTCAACTACAAAACTCTTAGACATGATGAAGGAATATAGTAGTGTCTCAGGATACCGAATCAATACTCACAAATCAGTAGCTTTTATATATACCAATAATAGTCAAGCCGAAAAAATAGTCAAAGACTCTATTCCCTTTACAGTTGTGCCAAAGAAGAAGAAATATTTGGGAATTTACCTAACAAAGGATGTGAAAGATCTCTATAAAGAGAACTATGAAACTCCAAGAAAATAAATAGCTGAAGATGTCAACAAATGGAAAAAATATACCATGCTCATGACTGGGAAGATTCAACATTATTAAAATGTCCATATTATCCAAAGCAATTTACAAATTTAATGCAAGCCCTATCAAAGCACCACCATTATACTTTAAAGATCTGGAAAAAATAGTACTTTGTTTTGTATGTAACCAGAAAAAACCTTGAATAGTCAAGACATTACTCAGAAAAAAAGAAAAAAAATCAGGAGGCATCATGCTTCCTGACTTTAAACTACAGTATAAATCTTTAGTGATCAAAACAGCATGGTATTGGCACAAAAGTAGGAAGGTAGATGTATGGAACAGAATAGAGAACCAAGACATGAACCCAGACATTTATTGACATTTGATCTTTGATAAACCCACGAAAAATATAAATTGGGGGAAATATTCCCTATTTAACAAATGGTGCTGGGAGAATTGGTTGGCGACTTGTAGAAGACTGGAACTGGACCCACACCTTTCACCATTAAAAAAATTGACTCTAATTAGATAAAAGATTTAAACTTAAGACATGATAAAATAAAAGTCCTTGGAGAATGTGCATGAGAAACACTTGAAATTGTCCAGGGAGAACACTTTATAAGGAGGACCCCACAGGCAATTGAAGCAACAGCAAAAATACATTACTGGGATTTGATCAAACTAAAAAGCTTCTGCACAACCAAGAACACAGTAAGTAAAGCCAGCAGACAGCCCTCAGAATGGGAGAGGATATTTGCTGGTTATGCCTCTGACAAAGATTTGATAACCTGAATCCACAGAGACCTCAAACTTATTAATAAGATCAACTCAAACTTATCAATAAGATCCTGGCAAACAAAATCCAGCAACATATTAAATGAATTATATACCATGACCAAGTGGGTTTTATCCCAGGATCTCAAGTAGTCCCATTTCATTGTGGGCAAGGGACTTGAACAGAAGATTCTCTGAAGAAGACAGGCACATGGCCTATAGACACATGAAAAAATTCTCATCATCTTTAATCATCAGAGAAATGCAAATCAAAATCACTTTGAGACATCATTTACCTCTGGTAAGAGTGGCTCACATTAGAAAATCTTAGCACTACGATGTTGGTGTGATATGGAGAACACTTTTTCACTGCTGGTGGGAGTGCAAGTTAATATGTCCCTTTTGAAAGAAACATGGAGAGCACTCAGGGATCTAAAAGTAGACCTGCTATTTTATCCTGCAATTCCTCTATTAGGTGTATATCCAAAACACCAAAAATCACTTTATAACAAAGATATTTGCACCAGATTGTTCAGTGCAGCTCAATTCACAATAGCCAAGTCATGGAAGAAGCCCCAGGGCCCATTGATCCATGAATGGATTAACAAATTGTGGTATATGTAAAGCATGGAATATTATGCAGTGTTAAAAAGATGGAGACTTAGGGGAGGAGCCAAGATGGTGGCCGAGTAACAGCTTCCTTGCAACTGGGCTTGGTGAGACTGGGGAGAGAAAACTTCAGACATCTCTGGCTGACAAGATCTGCCCAGAAACATCCCTTTGGGGACACAGGGAGACAGCGTGAGACTTCTGGACCTCCCTGAGGAAGGCAAAAGCAGTGGAGATCTGGCAAGTGGTTGCGTGTGTTCGTTCGGTCTAATCCTGCCTGCAGTTGTGACTACAGCACCAGTGAGATTGCGAACTGGAAAGACCTTGCCTGTGAGCTGTTTGGGTTTCTTTTGGACTTGGCACTTGGTTGAACTGCCTTGAGAGAACTAGGGCAAGAGTGCGGAGGTATTTGAGTGTTGTCTGGGGCTCCAGACTGAGCCACCGAACCAGAAAGAGCTTCCAGTGTTTGGTTGTGGGCTGTGTGGAGCCATTGTAGAAGAACTGCCCCGGCAAGCTCCACCCTCAGGGTCGCAGAACAGCCATCGGGCGGGAGCGAGTAATCTAGTGACTGAGCAGCCTAAAGGCGGGGACT
>CAUYON010126192.1:0-10573 GCA_963573935.1 Arctocebus calabarensis
CTTTATATAGTGATCAAGGAAATGCCATGAAGGATATCTGTAACAGTATGATCAAAATATTTCTGAATGTATATGAATCGTGCCCTGTGATTGCACCAATGTACATAATTATGATTCAATTAAATTATTAAAAAAAAAAAATCTCAAGGGCAGCAGCTGTGGCTCAGTGAGTAGGGCACCAGCTCCCATGTACTGAGGTTGGCGGGTTCAAGCCCGGCCCCAACCAAACTGCAACAAAAAAATAGGGCACCAGTGTTACCTATCTGTACCTTGGATGCTGAATGCGAAGACTTCACTATCTGTGAGGGTCAGAAGCTGGGTGGGCCTTGCTCAGCATGGCCAGGCTCTGTTCTTGGAAGCGGACTGTTGGAAATCTCCACGTTGGTAACCCACTATTTGCATCAAACTGTTCTGGCTTACCACTGGACCGCCCCAGTCCCTGCTTGCTAGTGCACCCCAGGAGCTGCTGCACAGTCAGGGGGTGTGCCTGTGGACTGCCCACCCACTGTGAAACAGCACGGTGAGGTGAAGAGACCCAGAGCTGTCCCTATTGGGAATGCGCAGAATGTTGTTCGACGGGGTTGGAAATAGCAACCACTGGGGTGGGCCAGCAGGGCTGCCAGGCCGTTGACTGGTGGGGATGGGATTGGCTTTTCCAAGGGTGGCTTCAGATGAAGGGACTGTACCAGGCAGAGTTCCTGCAGGTGGGCAGAGACCTTGCCTACAAAGCCAGGCCCTGCCAACTTGCCAGCTGCCGCATGCCTGTCCCCAGGGGCTTGGCGTTCTGTAGCCAGTGGGGACTGGAGAGATGGCTGTAGGCAGGTTGACGGGGCCTGTAGCAGGTAGTGCAGATGTGGCCACATGGGTGTGCTCTGAGGAACTGCCATGTGTGAAGGCATTGCTGTGGGGACCCTGTGGGTCGACACCCAGGCACTTTCATTGATGACCATGATACCGGAATTTCAGGCTCTTGATCTCGGGATTCGAAGAAGGAATTGATGGACCACAAGAATGGTGGTAAGTCAGGATTTATTTATAAGAAAGAAGAAATACAAGAGGAAAAAACTAACCTCTAGGCAAAGAGAACCCTGGAGGGGAACAAACTCTTCTGCTCCCTCTCCAAGGTCCAGCAGAGGTCTGCCCAGAGAGGAACAAGCTCTCCTGTTCTCTCTCCAAAGTCCAGCCAGGTCTGCCCCTGAGCTCTCTGCTCAGGGGTTTATATAGTCCCAGGGAGTTGTTTTGCTGGAACTTCTTAGGGTGTGGGTCTTCATCAGTTACAGCCAGCTGTCCAATGAAGACCCAGGCCCTGGAAACTGACATGATATTGACCAGTCAGAAGAGCACTGGAAGGAGACAGCACACAGGTGTCAGGCCCTTTCGCAAACTGGTTCCTCCATCCGCCACGGCATCAGTACCACCAGGGCCATGGAGGCAGTTGTAGGGCCGCCCTGTCCTGCATCAACCAGACTGCCACTAATGGGGCTTGGGATGGGGATCTGACCTTCACACAGTGAGGTAGAGCTGATTCCTTCCCTCATCAGGCAAAGCTGGCTGATCTGGTGCAGGATGCTGTGATGCTGTTCAGGTGCAGGGTAGCACCATTGAAAGGGAGATAGTTGAGGTAGACACGGTCAATACCCTCGGGCGGGGTGGGGCATCTGACTCTGGCATCCTCTGGCCTCCATGCAGCAAGGGATTGGAAGGATGCTGCAGACCGGGTGAACCAGGTCCAGAGGGTGGACCAAGTCCTGGGTTTGGACCATGAGCTGAGGGTAGCCCAGGCCCTGAGGCTGCTGGAAGCCTGAGGGTGGGTCAGCACCTGCGCAGGATACCTTTAGGGTGCTGCAGCATCTTCAGAGGGGCAGGGTCTGTGCACACTGAAGGGCCTGCGGTGAGCCAGAGCCTGGGCCTGGGCCTGGGGGTGGACTAAAGTGTTGGGGGCCAGGGTAGTATAGGATGCCATTGAGGGGCTCATGACAACCACAGGGAGCAACCTGGCTAAGGTGCCATCAAAGTCACTGAGTATGCTTGTGGCTGGCACTTTGACAATGGCAAGCAGGCCTGTCTTGGTGGCAGCGGGCAACGGCAGATAGGGGATATAACGCTGGGCTGGCATGTTAAGGCTGTTCACAATATAACGAACGTTTTTCCGCTGAAAAGCCTTCACAATTCTGAAGTCAAGTGTTCATCTGTGTGTAAGAAAAGCTGAAAGGACAGGTCACCTGATCCTGGAGATGCAGGACAGGTGGCGCCAAAGCCTGCCGCCTTAGCCCTGGTGGTGGTGGGGGAACCAGCTTGCTGGAAGGGCTGGGCACCTGTGGGGAAGACACTGGTGATTTGCTGCCTCCTCACTCTGGCACTTCTGGATGGTCAATTTCATGGATGGAGCTCTGAGGCCTCCTCATGTGAGTTTCCAGGGCCTAACAGTTTGGGCACCTTGTTGCTGATTGGAGAACTATCTGTAACTGACAAGACCCATGCCCTAAAAGTCAACATTGATTTTCTGCAAAATAGCCCCCTGCAACTATATAAACACCTCAGCAGAGAGCGACAGGACAGACCTCAAAGAGGAAGCAGGAGAGCTTGTTCGCGTCCTGGGTTCTTTCTGCCAGGAGCTTTGGTTTTTGTATTCTTTTCTGTGAAAAAATCTGTGGTCCGTTGATTTATTCTTCCAATCACTGAGACCAAGAACCTGAGATTCCGGTATCACTGGTAGGCAGGCTAGCGTGGCAGTCTGACATCCACACAACAGGGGGCAGAGACTCACACCTGTACCCTGGAACTGAGATGAGTTCCCTGCAGCACACGGTAGGGTTCTGGGCTCTGCCCTGCTGGCCAGGGGCAGCTCAGCCCAACTTGCCCTGCCATGGAAGATAGGTGAGCAGCGGCCTCTAGAGATCTTGGCAGGAGAAGCGGCTGCTCAGGTGCCAGGCTGACTGAGTGCATCACTCCACCGTGCACTGACACCACTCCCCCAGCTGGCTAGGAAACTGATTCTTGAAATTGATTCTTGAAGTAATTTTGAAACAGAAGATTAAAATGGTATGAATCATTCTTTTCTTCTTTTTAAAAAATTTCAGAATACTAGTGGATGCATGTTTGGTTTACGTACCTTGTTTTTAGATAGATTGGTTCAAGGTTATGTGTGCCCTTCACCCAGACAGTGTGCACTGTACCCAATAGAAGTGAATTTACTCATCCCTCTTCCCCCAGCTACAGCTTGATTTTCACTGCGATTACTCCCATATGTGCACTTAAGTGTTGACCAATTAATATTTGAGTATATGTGTTCGTTACTCCATTCTTGTGACGTTTCACTTAGAAGATTGGTTTCCAGTTCCCTACAGGTTGTTCAATAGATACTAGATCACTATTTTTTAAATTCCTGGATAGGACTCCATAGTTTGTCTATACCACATTTTATTGATCCATTCATATACTGGTGGGCACTTGGGTTGTTTTCACGTCTTGGCAATAATGAATTGCGCTGTTATAAACATCTGAGTGCAAGTGTCCTTATAATACAATCACTTTTTGTCCTTTGGTTACATACCCAGGATTGTCTGATCAAATAATAGGTCTCCTTTTTGTTCTTTATGGTATCTCTGATCAATTTTCCATTGAAGTTGCACTAGTTTGCAGTCCCACCAAAAGTGTGTAAGAGTTCCTTTCTCACCACATCCCTACCAGCATCTGTTATATAGCTACAGTAATTAAGACTGTGTGGTATTGACAGAGGTGGAGACAGATAGACCAATGCAATAGAACAGCCACCCCAGGAATGGACATGCAGAAGTATAATTACCTGAATATTTTTTTGATGAGTGTGCAAGATACTACAATGGAGGAAAATTGTTTTTTTTCCAACAAATTTTGTTAAAACAATTTTATATCCATAAGCAAAACAAATAAAAAACAAAAGTAATCTTGCTTTATGGCACTGCATTCAAAATTTTAATGAAAGCAGGCCATAGAATTAAATACAAAATGAAAATCAATAAAACTTTAGAAGATAAAATAGAAAATCTTTAGGATGTAGGATTTGATGAAAAACACATTTGAGCTTGGCAGTGATTAGGAATAATAAGCTGGGGAAGGTAGATAAGTGTGATTATAAAATAGCATGAAGAAGATTTTTGTAGTATGGAACAGTTTTGAATTTAGATTGTGATACTGGTTACATAAATCTACACGTGAGTTAAAATGATATAGAAGTATACATATGCATTCTACCAACATCAAATTTTTAATTTTGATAATACATATAATTGTGTAGCGTATATGTAACCATTAGAGGAAACTGGGTAACGAATAAAAGAGTCTTCTCTGTATTAACTCTGCAACTTTATTTAGTTGTTTAAAATAAACAGTTGACAAGCAAAAAAAAAAAAAATACAAAAGACAGAAAAGCAAATAAGCCTGCAAAATTTCCTAGAGCTGAAAATATAGTTGCAGTGCTTTATCAGAGGTTTTCGGCAGTTTAAAAAATTAGAAAATTAGGCTCGGCACCTGTGGCTCAACGGGCTAAGGCACCAGCCACGTACACCTGAGCTGGCAGGTTCGAATCCAGCCCAGGCCGGTCAAACAACAATGACTGCTGCAACCAAAAAATGGCTGAGCATTGTGGTGGGCGCCTGTAGTCCCAGCTACTTGGGAGGCAGAGGCAGGAGACTCTTGAGCCCAGGAATTGGAGGTTGCTGTGAGCTGTGATGCCACTGCACTCTATCCAGGGTGAGAGTCTCTGTCTCAATAAAAAGCTCTGTCTCAATAAAAAAAAAAAATTAGAAAATTAGAGTTCTGAATCTGAGAACTTTAAAATGATTATTTTCCGAGTATTTTCTTTGGAATTTATATAATTATAGACCATTATTATTTCACGTTTTATGTCAAATTCCACTATTTTTGAAAAGTATCCCGTTGATCTTTCATTATGACAGTGGAAATGTGCCAATATTCTTAAAATTATTGGTGGAGTACTTTTCTTTGTAAATTTAAATATATCATAATCAAAATAAGGTACATGCATTTCCACTGGAAAATAAAATCACATTGAGAAGATTTTAACAAAATATTTAGAAAGCAAAGGTTTATATCCACTTTAAATGATTAATAAGGCAAACTCAGAGCAATATATCTATAAGCATATTAACTCAAGGATTAACAGTCCCAACACACTCAAGACAACACAGATGTTTCATTAAAAATGAAACATCCATCATAAAAAGTGAAAAGATTCCTAATACCTGTGAACATGCATTGAAATAGGAGCTTTCAACATCACTTGGCATTGTGTGACAGCTGGGCTCAGCAGAATGCTGAGTAAAACCTTTAGTTAAATTTAAGTATGTGATATTATGTTTAGGAAATGAGTGTCAAATGTACGTAGTGCTAAAAACTCTCTTAGTAGATTAATAGTAACACTTTCTCTTACCTAAAGGAAAAATCTGTGGGATCTAATTTCATTGCCTGTGACAATGACAGCAATCACTTGCATACTTACATCAGATCTACCTCTTTAGAGCAAAATTCTTCTGGCCTTTCTCAGGAGCAACCAAGCATAGGCTATTTCATGTGTGACAGACTTTTGCATTAGATTGGGGTTAGTTAGAAGCCGGCAAGGTCACACAAGTGGGAACTAGACAGAGGAGCCTTCTTTCAACAGGGAAATTGATGGGCTATTCTGTCTTCATTTTACATCCTGAGTGATTTTTGTCTTCTAAATTCTGACCCAGAGAACACATTGTATATCAAAGATAATACTAATGGCACAAAGATATATATATCTCATGCCTTATACCAGCACTAGACCAAATACTTTATATGTATGAACTGACTTAACCTTTACAATATCTTTATTACAAAATATTATTATTTTGTAAGTTAGGAAATAACTAATCGAAATATTGTTTCTCATTAATATTTCATAAATCTAAATTTTAAATATCATTTACTAAGGTGTAAGGAGTTGCATGTGTATTCTTTGTTTCTTTTTCCAGATACTTACCAATGAGGAAGACATGGCAGACCAATATGAAGTGCCTTTTGATGGTATATATTCCTCCAGGAGAATTCTTAATCCAGTCAGAGCAGCTGCCCAGTACACTTCCTCCACCCCCACTAGTTAAATGGGCACAATGACAACACATATCAATATAATGTTAGTGGAATTGAAATAAGGCACATTTGAAACAAAATAATTAAACAGCCTTACTTTATTCATACTCTTTCTTCATCTGTTAGATGTGTACAGAAAATTCTGAGGCCTGAGAATGGAGCTGGAGAATGGAAGAAGCTGATGCTGCTCTTATTAGCTGTCTATTCTTAATTACATTAGATAGACTCCTTTTGCTTTGCAATCTTTCATTATGAGTTTTTCCTGATCAGAACTTGGTAGAAGTTGGAAGTGTTTATAGATAGTTTGTCTATCTTTACCCTAAATTATGGAAGCACTTATAAATTTGTATACAAATAAGAGCAGATGATCTTCTTGTACATTTTAGCACTTCAGAGATCAACACAGCATGAAGTCTTTCCTGCAATTTTGAATTCTTACCAGAGGATTTATTGTTTCCTCATCCTCCCAGTGTGAATCTTTATGACATCAAGTTTAAATACTGCCTCATTTTGTAATGTGGATTTTTTTTCTTGTTCATTCTTTCATAGATAGTTTTGACAGTTGGCTCATGCGTTCTGTGAGGCCCTTCTATCTAGCTTTCTATCTTTCCAAGGATCCAGGTCATGGTCATGCCTCTTGTATGTCCATTAACATTAAAAATTCTATCTACTACTCTGTATTTCAGATTTTCATGATTTCATTTTTTTTGTTTGGCAAAGTCAGTAAGTAATTAAAAGAAAATATTTTGCTATATATTACCTAATACATAACAAAGTACCACACAATATAAAAAGATTGCATATAGTAAACCATATATAAGATATAAATACTAAAATATTATACATTATTTATATATCTTTTTGTATTGGGTAGTTTTTTGCCACTTAAAAGATTATTCTGTTGTTACATTATACCAAAGCACATTTTAGATAATAAATAATTTGCTCGACATTTGTTTACGAAATATTTATTGTGTTATTACTAAACCTGTACCAAGCTAATTGTGACTTTTGGATGATGTGTCTTTCCTAAATGTCAATAATCCACATGTGATGGCTTCAATAAGAATCTCATGTGACTGAATAAAACAATTTTGCATATGAAAGAAGTCAAGTGGAAATGATACATGATCTGGTAACA
This sequence comes from Arctocebus calabarensis, assembly GCA_963573935.1. Lineage (NCBI taxonomy): Eukaryota > Metazoa > Chordata > Mammalia > Primates > Lorisidae > Arctocebus > Arctocebus calabarensis. Next base: position 7,256 of record CAUYON010126192.1, read on the forward strand.
GTTTGGGGACAAATGTAGTCTGAGCATTTTCTCTACTCAGATTATTTCCTATCATTCATAATAATCTTCAATTATTGCCTCAGTTTTTGTCATCCCATCCTAAGAATTAGAATCTGAGTTTAAGCTTATTCTCAATGGCAAAGGCAGATCATTTTTTCTTATTAAGCATTGGTATCCAAGACCTACTTATTCTTTATTTTCTAGTGCCTAATAGGGATTAAGCTTTATTTTCATAAATGAATATATCTTTGATTCATCTGTGCTCACTCTATGAAACTTTTCTTTAGCAATAACTACTAAAAATATGACTTTGTGAAGAGCTAAGTAATTTTGGATGGACTTTATCTTTCGGCTACATATGAATAAATATTCTATTTAAAGAGAAGTTGTTTTAAGTATGTAGTTAATAATTTCATATATCAGATAATATATCTGAATTGGAGCTTTAAAATAGACATGTGTATTTTAAACTTCAGAATTTAAAATTCAATTGAAATTGAACACCATTATTCATCAAAGTGAAAATGATGTAGAAAATCCCTATAAAGTAAGTAGAACTTAACACTAAATAAACCTGTAAGGAATACAAAATTGAGGCTAATGCTATCTAATTTTAAGGATATATAATAAAAATATACCAAGAAAAACAGCAGGACACAAATATAAACCTAGATAAATAGATCAATAAAGGAAAATTAAAAATCCAGAAATACTACATGCATATATAACAAACTGATTTTGATAAAGGTGCAAAAGTAATTCAATGGAGATCATGAAACTCTTCTGAAAAATGCTGCTGAGGTGTTTGGATATCTATATGCAAAATTTAAAAAAGAATTTGAATTAATATATTGCACCTTTTGTAACGATTAACTGAAAATAGATAACAAACCTAAATGACAAATCCCCAAAGTTATAAAATATCTAAAGGAAACATGCAATTTTTAAAAATCTAGTAATGTTGGGTTAGGCAAACTTAAGGACAGGGCAATGGAAAGTATAAAAATAGAAACACATAATAAATACACCAGAAATAGGTGAAAAAAGCATCAGCCATCTGTGGAAACATTATCAAGTGTAATTAAAGTCCTTGCAGGACAAGGGAGAGACATTCAAGGAGAAAAACTATTTGAGGAAATAAGAACCAAATATTCTCCCATTTGAATAAAAATTTCCACACACAGATCCAGGAAGTTCATTGAATTCCAAGTGGCATAACAGAAGAAGAAAAACTACAACTATTCACTTCACAGTCTAGATAAAGAGAAAGGTTTAACATAAACTAGGGCTGGCCCATTTTATATGTGGAGCAACAAGAACACCCACTAGCTTTTCATCAACAGCACAGAATAAAAAAAGAAAAAAATATATGAATTGAGAACTATGGAATTTAGCTAAAATATTTCTTAAATATAGAGATGAAGTAAACATATTTTCAGATAAATGAATGCTGCAAGAGTTACACTAAGTGAAATATCACCAGAAATTTTTCAGGTGGAAGAGAAACGATACCTTCAATGAATCCCCAACAATAAAAAAATAAATAAAACAATAGAGGTGGGGATTTATTCACATTTATTTTTGCATGAATTCTGTTTTAGTCACATTATTTTTGTAATTACTTTCGGTGAAAGTACACTGTCTATATATACATGAAGTTTGAGATGGCAATGTATCAAGTAGAAATATACATTTATTAACTTCTAAAATACCATAGAATTTCTCTCATTTTCCTTTCAACTGTACCACACCTTTACCAATAGCAATGTCATCTCCAAAATTAAAAACAAAGTAAACAAGAGGAAATGAGGAGGTGATTGTGGAAATGTCAGTGACATCAGAGGCCTAAATTCATAGCTACAAAGCACAAATATCATCTCAGAATATGTAAAGAACAAGGATTTATGGAAGTACCCAGTTTATACAGTTGTGTGTTCATCGTGGCAAGTGAGGCCAACTCATTAGCCGGAATATCTGCTCATGACCCTCTTTCCTCTGAGCATCCTACAGTTGCACATCAAAGTCTAACAATGTCTTAGCCACTGTCAAAGATCAGCCAGCTGCCCACTGGGACCAAAGATAGGTTTGTTTTGTCAGTTTTCCTCAGAGCAGCAATATACTAAAATATTGTTACAGCCTTCCAATAACAGTTCATAGGAACAATATTCTAAAATAGTTTTAAGAAATAACTAGTATTTATGTAAGATTGACTGATTGAGCTCACATTGTCTAAGGGTTGCTAGAGCAGGAGAAACCAATCATAGGACAAGCTGTATAGGGAAAGTTAAGTTTTCAGGAAATACCGGTAAGTATTATCTAGGCTTGGGAAAGGAATATTTTCCAAGATTAAATATTGGAATGTTTTTGAAACTCCTCTGACTATAATGAATATTCTTCTTTAAAAATTTTCTTTACAATCACTCAATTATTGAAAGTGTCTTCAAAATCTTCTGAAGCTATTCTTTAAGTTACTGTGCATTTACTGTAGCATAATTGATACTATATTATCTATAACCATAAATTTATAGTCTTTGTGAAGATGTATACCTTTCAGAAAAAAATCTATTAAACATTCAATTTTAAAAAATGCTTTTAGGCCAATATACTGTGATTCATTTATAAGTAACCAAGGTTTTGAGAATTGGGAAATATAAGTCATATAAAATTATCCTAAAAATAATTCTGATTTTTATGGCCTAATTGTAAAATCCTACAGTGTAATGTATTAAATAAGTATTTTTTTTCCATCAACTACCATTTTCTACTAAGGGGGGAAATAATTTCTTAGAATTTTCCTGTCTTTTTGTTAGGTTCAGAGTTGATGGAACTCAAGTGTAATGGCCAAGCTCTAAAAGTTTAACAATAAGGTTCTGTTACAATATGAAAACCAGAAGTCATAGTGATTTTAGTGTTTTTAAAATATGTTTTAGAAAACAGTTACTTGCATTTTGAAATTCATTTTAATGCCTGTCATAGAATGGAAGATGCTTTAGGAAGTTACATCAGTGTCAATACAAATGTAATTTACTGTTCACAACACATCATAGGAGTCCACAGATGGCCACAATAAATAGGCTGACCCCCTGCTAGTCTCGCAGAGTTTACTGAGATTAGCAGGATATGTATATTTCTTCTGAATAAATTCACATTTAGTTAAAAACATACCGTTTCTTATTATCATTTTTTTTTTTTTGTAGAGACAGAGTCTCACTTTATCGCCCTGGGTAGAGTGCCGTGGCGTCACACTGCTCACAGCAACCTCCAGCTCTTGGGCTTAAGCGATTCTCTTGCCTCAGCCTCCCTAGTAGCTGGGACTAC
>CAUYON010126194.1:0-21562 GCA_963573935.1 Arctocebus calabarensis
TGTTTGTTGGTTTAGGGTTTTTGCCCTTTTTTTGTTGGTTTTTGGTGTGGTGTTTGCCTGGGCAACTATAACGGGGGTCACCTTTTGTGGCTGTTTCAAAAAAAAAAAAAAAAAAAAAAAAAAAAAGGTTGAAAAACACTAGGATAGAGCAAGACCCAGTCTGGCAAGTTCTGAGAATTCTTTGATTTATAGGTCATAGGATGGATAAGGCCACTCAGGGCAGAGATAGGGCAGGCAGAGAAGCATGAAGAGTCACCAGTCAACTTGACCTAAGGACACAGCACTATTGGTATTTCTACTACATAGCAATGGACAGGAGTACCTCATTCACTAGATCCTCTAATTGATCCTTTGCACCAGAGGTGTCAGTCACTGTGCCCGTAGTCCGTATTTGCTGTTCCTAGCCCACGGTTCCTTCTGATCGGGTAGCTTGGATGGTCTGACTTTGCTCCATGAGGCAACACCCCAGGACAAATCAGTGTGCTGGGCCAATCACAGACTCCTGACTACGATGACGGCAGTGCCTGGTGATTAGGGGAGTCAGGGCAGCAGCAGAGCTGACACCCCAGCAGTAAAGAAAGGTCTAGGGAAACCAGATGACCTGACCCTCCCCCCACCGAGTGAGGTGAGCCCACTCCCAGCGCTGCCTTACATTCTGACGGCATCTTAGCCCTCACTCTGGGTATCCCCTAACACTCCCTCCCTTCTTGAGGCTTACATGTTCTCTGTAACTGGGTCCCTCCGCCCATTATCTAGCAGTATATAAAGGTGCAATTTGGGGGAATAATATAGTATAATATATAGTATAGTATAACATTTTGATTTGGGTGTTAATCACAGGAGGGGTATCCATCAGTGCTGTGTGTTTCATTAAAAGCTCAAATTTCTCTTCCATGGACAGAAGTCATTCATTGATGATTACAATGTAAATATCTTTATTACCCTGTGGATACAGACTACACAATACTGACATTTGGGTTCTATCAATAACAGTTGAATGTCTTGGCGTTTTACAGCATTAGTGAAATATTTACTGGTAACCTTAAAGAAAGAATTGGGGCTTAAGTTTAAACAAGAAACCATCCATAGCAAGCAGAGCAAAACAAGCAGAAGATAAAGAAAGTAATGTTCCACAAACATGAGCTTGCCTTAAATAACAGGGAAGTTCTAGAGCCTCGGGGAACTTTAGCACATAATTCACGTTTAGTGTCTTGTTGCCGTCTGTCTTCCATTTGGCTTTTGCCGGGGGATGCTCTCAGCCCTCCCCCAAAAAAAGAAGAAAAATGCTTCTGTGTGTTCCATTAGAGAGAAGTGATAAGATTGATAAATAGATGCATTTCTGGTTCATGCAGCTGACCATTCCTTTCTGTTATATTATTAACTGGCTCCCCTGCCCCAGATCTTTGAAATGCTTTCTAATCTGGTCTCCTGATAAACTTCAAGCCCAAGTGGCTCTTGGAATTTGGAGAGAACAGTTTTTCTTCCCTACCCCAACTATGGCATTTAAGATAAAGAGCAAATACTGCCATGTGATTAAATGACATATGTAACCTTGAAAACTTGCCCTAGTGACTTCACAATATTGTTTACTCAGACATCCTAAGCACTGCTAGAAAAGTCTAGTGATTCCAAAGATTCCTTTCATTTAATCGTAGGGAACAGTCAAGGGAGAGTCCACAAGGAGAAATGGACGCCATTAAGAGGATACCACAATGTTAGGGCACTGATGACAAAAAGGAAGGCTTTCAACTAAGAGGGGTAATTTCTTGATGGAATTCCAGGCACTGTAATAAAGGGAGGGATCCCAGACATGGTGCTAGGAACCACCCCCCTGGGGTGAAGAGGTGGGGTGGGAAGCACTGTCCCAGGCAGACTGAGGCACCACGTTAATAAGGACAAGATTCTCAGATCTCTCCAGGGCCTGAGTGCGTTTGTTTATGGAGCTAGGAGTCCTAGTGGGGACAAGAGGTGCCTTCCCTGGAGCCACAGTTGCTGTAGGAGCTTCTCTTTGGGGTTAGGACCTTCCCAGGGATTGGTGCTCAGGGGACTTTTGACAACCACCATGGAGGCTGTAGGGGTATACTCTATGGGATCAGGGCCACTTCTTCCAAATTGTCCATTTCTGCAAGGTAGGGCTAAGCCCTCAAGCAGGGGGTTCCTAAGTCAGGAGAATCCAAGAGGAATGTAGCCAGACTGTCCCAAGGACCCCTGATTTCACCCTCAGGTCCAAAGACACCCCATCAGTGTTGGCCAGACCACAGTCTTCCCACCAAATTGTGTTGATGGGTTCTATGCTGTCCAGCTGGGTGCAAAGCAGGAGGGTCTCCCCCAGAGTCTGGCAAACCAGTCTCCCATGGGACTCAACTCTGGGACCAGTGTCAGCAACCCCCAGCACCCTTTCTGTACTTGCACTGTCATGGGGAAGAAAGCTGTCACAGCAGTGGGAACAAGGTATTTGGACAAATACAGTTTCCATCGGGCTTGCTGCTTGCTGTCTTTCTTTTGGAGGGGGTGCTCACTCTGGCTGGCCCTGTCTTCTAGGTTTCCTCCTAGCAGAAGCCTCCCAGCAAGTGCAGGTCTAGAGACAACAGCTGGCTTCATCCAGAGCCATCAAAGACATCCCCCAAAGTCCCCACTCCACTTTCCTAGCAAGCAGCTCTGCTAAGACCCACCAGTTGACGAAGCCTGGACATCTGGCAGGGTGGGGATGGGTGGTGGCAAGGGCAGAACATCAGCAACAGTAGCAGCAGCAGCAGCCAGAATTTATTGCTCCCTTCCTGTGTACCTGACCTTGTATCACCGTGCCCTTCAGCAGAAAGCAGCCAAGAAGCCAAAGGGAAATCACATACTCTTGTCCTGCCTGCCCTTCTTCCCAAGACGATGTTCCTCCTGCTGGCAGGTCTGTCTTCCATAGGACAGTGGACAGACAGAAAAGGGGAGGAAGGCTTTTGTTACTGGTGGTCTTGCAGACATGAGTCACAGGCAAGGAATTGCCACCTTACATGGAATTTCACTGCATCCTCACGAGCACTGACCCAGAGGCCCTATGATTACTTCCCGCTGCAGGAGAAGAAATGGAGCGTCAGTGTTAACAATCTTGCCCAAAGCCACATAGTGAAGGAGGGTGAGACCAGGGTTCAGCCCTCAAAGTATGCGGTACAGTTTCTAGCTTAAAACCACCACTCCCTGGAGAGTCCTGAATGGGAAGAAATGCTGGGTTGGACACAGTTTCTCTGCTCTCTGAAGGCCCACACCTGCCCCTGGAACCACCTGGGTTGCCCATCTGGGCATCACGTTGATGGTGCTTCTGGAGATACCGTGTGCTGAGTGGCTTCCCCCTCCTTGGGGACAGCATATATCTTTCCACCCCCATGACTGCAGAGGGGGAACACTGGGCCCCTGGTTACTGAACTGGAAGGAAAAGTGAGTAAAACCAGTTCATCCTTCCTAAGGCACGCACCAGGGTGTGGGCAGTTAACAAAATTGAGTTAGTCACCACGCTCAAAGTGAGGGTTGAGTTGTAATAAAAATCCAATGAGCTGTGCGTGGAAGAGAAAACCCTCAAGTCTTAACCTGTTGAACTGAAGTGTGACTAGTCCTCCCCTGCCTGGCTGCAAACACATCTAACCCCCTCTTCCAGACTCAGCTCAACTCTCTGTCCTCCTGGAAGCCTCCCTGACTTCCTAACCCCAAAAAGGGCATTCCACTTCCTCTGAACATCCACATTTTCACTATCTGTGCCGGTCTCAGGGTATTTAAGAAAAACAAAATCAGTGATTTTCAGTCCTAGCTGAATACTAGAACCCCCTAGAGAAAAGCTTAAATAATCCATAAAATAAAAATACTTATGCCCGACCATAGAACAGACTAAATCAGACTCTCTGGGACTGGAAGCAGGAATTGGCATTATTAACAGGCATCCAAGACCGAGAACCTTAGCTGCAATGCCTTGGGAATCGTGTGCCTTCTCCCCAGCCCGCTGAGCTGCTCAAGGCCAAGGCTCATGATGGGTAATGTCACCCTCACCACCGAACCCAGGCCTGCATACAGTTGGTGCTCAAATGTTTGCAGAGTTGCATCCTTGCCCTGAAATCTAAACAATCTCCTGGTGGCATATGGAAACACGTTTTGCTTTCTGTGTGAGGCAGGAGTCACACATGTCCTCCTCTGATTTGGGCAACCAAAGAACATGATTTCCAAAGAAAATAATCTCCCTCAGCCCCCGCCCCCCCCATTCCCATCCCAAGGGAGGAACAGGCTCTGTTGTTGGTTATCTCCTGCTTTCAATTAAGGAGCCTTCAGCCAGATTCCTTTCTGTGTCTCTAAGGCCCAAGCCTTACAAATGGCACACTTTCAATTATTTATCTAAACAAAGGTGAGCCAGAGGGCAGCACTAAACACTCGCCCTGCGAACTTGGGCCCAATCCTGAGCTCTTGGAATTCTCAAGCTTACATGACTTGGCCCATGGATCCAATTTCAAAAAAAAAAAAAAAAAAAAAGCGGGGGCGTGGGGAGCACATATCAAACACAAAGCCTTAAATTCCATTTCAGAAACGAGAGGCATGCCAGAGCGGAACTATAAGATCATTGCGCTTGGCTGGCGACAATCATGTTGCTAGGCTGCTTAAATCAAACAGTCCCAACTCCCTGGCAAGGAGATGGACCACTGAATCCCTTCCAGTTTTGCGCTGTCTCTCCCATCAAAGGACACGTACATTCTATATTGCCAGTGAGTAAGAGGCCCCTTTAAAAAGGAACAGAGACCACGAAATGGCAATCTGTAAACACAGAGAAAGGGCTGTCTCTCACATTCCTGGCTTGTTGTCAGTCATGCGTTCCCAACTGTTTTTCTTTGTGGGGATGGGTTTTTTGCCTACTCCATTGAAGGAGCAGCCTGTGATGTGCAGGTGACACAGCCCACTGTGACACAGGTACAATCAGTGGCCATGGGTGAGCAATGAAAGCTGTCCTTGTGGAAATCAAGCTTCTTCTTACTCACCATCAAGTGTCCTCAGCAGTGAAAGGCTAAGTTGGGAATAAACCAGCTGGAAATGGGGCTACCTGGGCATAATCCTAGCAGCAATAGCAACACTATTATTATTTATTGAGTGTGAGGTGCCCGATCCTCCTGAGTGCTCTGAACTGTAGGAGCACAGTCAGGCCCCATCTTTACTTTGTAGCTCAGGAAATAGGCTGAGAGACTGACTTGCCAGGTCACACAACCAGCAAGTGACAGGCTTGAAATATGTGCCCAGATCGGCCTGATGTCAAAGCCTGGGCTCCTAATCATGCTATTCTTTGACCTCTGGACTCCCAGAATTGACACTCGAATGTGTTCCTTTAATCTACTTCTCTTCTCTCTCCATGCTGCCATCTACCTCAGTTCAGACCTTTAAATTACTCACCCTCACACTTTTTAGCTTAATTCATTTTCCTTTCTCTAATCTTGTTGTCTATTTCATCAAGTGTCACCAAGTGTGACTATTTTAATAGATAGCTGTTTTATTAGCCTATGTAATTCCTTGGCTCCTATTGTATACAAGTCAAGTCCAAACTCTTTGCAAAGCAGAAGTTGCCCTTCCCCATCCCAATAACATCAAGTGTCCAGATATCCTTGGATGGCCCCCTCATCTTCATAGCTTACTCTATGCCTAAGTTCAACTCAGAATATCCCCCTCTGTAAAACATTTCTATCTCCTCCTTCAAGTCCCGTTTACGTGCTTATCTTTCCATCCAGACTATGAGCTCCCGGGAGGCAGAAGGCTTTCTTGTTTATCCTCATTATTTCCCCAGGATCCCACAAAAGGTAAGTGCTAAACTTATGTTACATTGCCAACTCACTGAGTGAACAGAATCTCAAATATGGAAAAAAGAAAATCACAGATCACTGATTTTTTGACAACTAAATATATAGGCATGAGGTTCCTAGTGCCATCTTAACAGTTCCCATGCTATAATTTATAGATTTTTTTAATGTCTATAATAACCCCAAAGAAATTAGATTCCAAATATTATATTCTAACTATATCCATGTTTTCTTGACATTGTAGTCTAGGTTTATTCCACTCAAAAGTATTCTCCTCAGTGAAGATTTGTTTTCATTAGTAGTAGTATCTGATCCCAGTGTCTACCTTTTTCTTAGTCCAAATGCAATTTTCTTGATTGACTGAAAATTCTGGTTGAACACTACAATTCCTCACTTGTTTAATAAAAAGCTTGTGCCTGGATTAAACGGACCAGCAAATTAAATTGGGCTGCCGTAGAAGCACTGACAGTAGCATTTTACAGGCTGACACCACAGCACATGCTGTAAGTGTGAGCCTGTCAGAGTCTGGGATATTCTTCTGCCTTCAACATGTCAAATGAAACTTATCTAAGCTCTGCCCATACTTCCGGTTTACCAGTTTCCAACTTCCTGTCTCTCTAAGCCAAGCAGGCACTGACCAACCCTCCCCTTGAACTTACTCTCTGTGCCACATGGACCCTGTCAGGGTTGCATGAACCACATCACAGAGCAGAGGAACTGCCATGGAAATCAAACACTTAGATCGTCCTCCCTGCCACAGCATGAGTGCATCTCAGGGCACTGGGAGGTGGATTCAGTTCTTAGAGCTTTTGTGTCCTCTCTGCAAAATGAGTTAAGCTAAATGGGTTTGATGGTGTCTAAGCTTCCTTCTAGCTCTAAAGTTGAATGAAAATGCCAGATATCTTGATAACATTTGAAAGCTCCCTAGTGGGGTAGAACAGAAAGTGGAAAAGTACAGAACTTTCAGCCACATTAAAAACATTAGGAGTTGAAAACGATGATCAAGATGTTAGGACCCTCTTCATGTGCCTAAAGACCACACAATAGCATTTGCAAATTAAATGTGAAACCAGGAGATGGCCCAGCAGATGAGAGCTGCCATCCATCACCAAGGCTGAGGCCATAGGTTGTGTTGACTGTTTCAAGACGCTCCTCATGACAAAGTGGAGTTACAGCCACTGTACACAGACCCAGAATTATACTCACGGGAGGACATACTTAAACATTCCTCTCAGGCACGATCAGCCAGTGTGAGTTCAAGACACGATGCTTTAGATTACCCACTGCACACCCCCACAGTGTAAAAACCAGATGCAAAAGTTTGTCTCCTCTGAGGATGAGCTTTAAACTACAAGCAATTTGGCAAGAGAAAGGGGAGACTTGGAGAATCAGCACTTTTCTTACTAAGTTACACAATTTCATATCTCCTAAAATAATTTATAAAGACATGTTAAAAGGAAAACAAAACAAAATGTCATTCAGTATAGAAGATAAATATAGGAGGAATTTAGGCTAAAGAGCTTTGACAGTTAAAAACTATTTTTTTTTTTTTAGGGCTCATTTTCCTGGCAGCTGAGCAGAAAAAGGGAGATAGAAGTCAGTTCTCATTTAGGTTTGTATGAGGGGAGGTCAACAATTTACTAAAGGGATGCTTGCCACTCCTATCCCAATCAGAAACAGAAGGCACACTGAGATTAGAATAACCGGAAGACAAGTAGTTCATAGAGGGATGAAAGTATACACACGTGGTTGGAGTGTAAGGCCACCCCAAGGACAGGTGTGGGGACTCAGGGCTGATTGCAGAGGAGCTATGAGGGGTGAATAATGTTCTCTCCCCCAAATTCACATCTACCCAGAAACCTCAGAATGTGATCTTTGTGGGAGGAGGAGAGTTGTACATGTAAATAAGGTAAGAAGTGAGATCAGGTCACATTGGATTTGGTGGGCTCTAAAGTCAATGACAGAGACAGAAAAAGACAGGTGGATACATAGAGGCAGACGTGGAAAGAAGGATGCAGATCGACTGCTGTATCTATAAGGCAATGAATACTAAGGATAGCCACAACCCCCAGAAGCCAGTAGAGACAAGGGCAAGGTTTTCTTTCAGTCTCCAGAAGGAATGAAACCTGATGACCCCTGGATTTCAGACTTCTGGCCTCCTGAACTCTAAGAGAAAAAAATTTTGTGTTAAGTCATCTCTTTTGTGGTCGTTTATCATAGCAGCTCAGCTGAGACACCACCCACTTCCTAAAGGGACAAAGGAGAGACAGGTAATTAAGTCCAGGAGAAGAGCCTGCTGTGTTAAGCAGACCACTTTTAAGTGGAGCAATGACCTTCAGTCAAAGACAGAGCCTTGGTTTCCAGGTCGCAGCCACCTTGCAGGAAGGGAGCCAGAGGAGCGTGTGCCCTGGTCTCTTTCCTCCTCAACTCCAGTCTCCACCTGGGGGGCCTCCCCTGGCCACACACACGAGGCCAGCCGGGAGGAGGTGGGGAGACCTACTGCCTGGTACACATAGACCAGGCTCTTGGGCCTAGGCCAGTAGGTAGTTGAGTGGGGAATGTGTATCATCTGGAGCGGCAAACAGAAAGCTAAAGCCACCACCATCCCCTCCGAGACTGTAAAGGTGGAAAGTATCAAATTAAATTCTTGCTTGTTATAAAGTGACTGTTATTCTCCCCAGAAATTAGAGATAAAGACCTAGTTGGTCTCTTCCTCCGGTAACGTCTTCCTCTTCTCCCAGCCTCTTTAGCAGAGGCCTGCTGAACTCAAGCTTCTTTCTCCAGCCGCTCCTGCTCTTCCCTTCTACCCCACACTGAGCCTTCATCGTGGCAGGTACCAACTCTCACGTCTGTGTCAGCAGCCTGACCTGTCTCTTCTGCCCGAGTGTCATCTCCCAATGCCCCCACATCCCAATTCACTGAGATACCTCATAACCCTGTCCAAAGTCAGAACGTGTGAAAATCGACCATATTTAAATATCAAGACGTCACCTTGCCTTCTTATACCCAACATTTTTGCTTAGCTTTGCTGGATCTGAGAATGAGCAGAAATAAGCTACGAACAAGGAAATTTCTCTAAACAATCAAACCCCAAACCCCTACTCCTGGGGTTGCCAAACTGTCCTGTGTCCTCAATAGGTCCTCTGGGACACTTGCCGCGGTAGCTAGTGGCTATCGTATTGTTCCCGCCTTTATAATGGTTTCCTCTACGGCATTGTGTAACAGCCTATGTCAAATGCTGACAAAAGGCCTCTGTAAAGATACAAATATGAAATGAGAATTTACATATATGAGTAGCTGCAATGGATAGCAATCAAACATGTTAATAACACTATAAATTAATTTGTATCATTTAACACAAAGCAGAATACCTGCAGTCTATTTTTATTCTTATTGTCGCACATCATAGAGGCATGATAAATACTAAGGAAATGTATTTTTGAGTATGATCAATACAAGGGGACAAAAAAAAAAAATTCAAAGTTGGTCTTTAACCAGAACTTCTCATAGACACACTGAAACAATGAGACATTAGATGCATTCTGAATTGAGCACATTTCTTAAGCTTGCAGCAGTAAACCACACAAAAGAACTCCAGAGCCTGGTGGAAACGGGCCACGTCCATACAGGAGGGAATTAGAAGACAATTATTTCCTGTGTGCTCTCTAATAACTTTGCCAGAATCCAGATGGCTGCTTCCCCCTGCAGACTATTTTTAGATGGCGCTGATTTATTAAATTTCATTATTAATGAGCTGGGTGAGAAAAGGAATCATTGTTTAAGAGACCCAACGTGTTTCCAAAGCAATGGAATTGGGAGGATCTGAGGAGAGACTGAGCAGCAGAGTGACCAAGGACTGAGCTGCATTTGTGGCACAAGGACACCAGGCGGCCAGAGGTGAGAAACCATATGAAAAGCCAGTGGCCAGGGCAGCTGGCCAGCTCTGAGAACCACTAAGGAAGAAGGAAGTGGACACTGCCTGGACCACCTGGGCAGAGAAAGCCCTTGAATCTAGAGGTGACAAAGATGACAGCCCCAGGTTATCCTGAAAGCTGGCAAGGGGAGAGGCCTGGCAAGAGAGTACCGAGCCTTATCTCAGCAGAGCTACGGACCGTATTAGAGATAAGGAAACAGCCTCAGAGCTGGAATCCAGACTCACATCCCACTGGCACCAAGCCTGTGTTCCTTCTGTCAGGCCACACCACCTCCCAGGACATAGGCAGAGGGCAGGCCCCCATACACCAAGCTGGGGCCACCGGGGGCTGACAACTGGGGCAACAGGAGACTCCCACAGCTCTACTGGCCTGTGGCTCACCCCACAGGGACACGGGTAACCATAACAAGAAGAGTATCACCACCTCCTGACAGGCGGCTTTGGCGTCACAATTCATTCCAGTGAACTTTCGCATGCCACACCGCTTGGCTATCCCAAATTTCTAAGATTGGTTTACTAAGCTCCTCAAGCGAGAGACCAAATCTGCTAAACACTGTTTAGCAGCGTTCAAAGCCTTATTACAAACAGATTTATGTATCCTGTACTAGAGGTGAGGAAGTTGGGGCTCAGAGGCGCTGAGGTTCCATCTTTCACAGTGTCTATAGCAGACTGATGCTGGACAGCAGGTTCACAGTGGCACTTAATAAGTGCTGATGAGGGTGACTGCCCTTCCTGAGCCACACGTGCCCCCTGCCCACCAAGATGACTCGAGCGTAGCTATCACTCTGCTTTGACCTGGCACCTTATTTGCAGCTGGCTCAGCCAACACCAGCAACTTCATAGGCCAGTGTGACTTGGAAAGTCACCGGGACATTTCCAGCAGGCTCAGATCCCGAGGGTGGAGCTCTGTGCGTGTGAGGGTAGCGGCTGGCTGGGCCTGTGTTTTCTATGGAATACAGACCTCCCTTGGGGAATTCAGGCATGTTTTCCTCTGTTCTTTTTTTCTTCCTTTCCTTTAAAGAAAAAAAAAAAAAAGCTCCAAAGGAGGGGGGGAAAAAAAAAAAGGCTAGAACCCAAATCTAAGTGGCATCTGCTGACTTTAAAGAATAAACACTTAATCCTTGCCCCTTGTCATGACACAGAATGCCTTTTGGTTTCAATCACAAAAACATCAAGGACAACACACCAGTTTTAGCAGACATGTTTTAAGTTGTTTTGGCCACAGTCTCGTTGGTTTTTCTGTAGTCATCAATAAGTCTCTATAATTTCAAATTTCTAACTCTCCTGATCCTAGCGCAATTGACGCCTGGAAGTACAATTACATGGGGGGCCGAGCGTCGACACACATGGTTCCACTTTAACGTTTGCAAAGTCAAGAAGCAGGAAGCTCTGGTGTTTATTTTCCTTTTGAAATTTATGCAGGTTTAGCTATCTCCAAAGAGATTTCAGGTCATGTAAAGTAATTCATAAAATACAAAAGAACAAGACGGCTAGAAAGACAAAGCAAAACTCGAGAGAGACTCACAGGGGAAAATGTACAGCCATCACTATTCACACGCTCTCTGTGAATAGCCATACACCTGCCTCAATTTTTCTAGCTGACATCCTAACATGCAACTAACAGCTATATTTTATTTGAAGATCAGTTTATTTAATGACCCAGTCTTAAAAATAACACCTACTTAATAAACAACTACTATGGGCCAGGTATGTGCTAACACTTTCTCTGCATACATGAAGGGGCTGCTTAAGGATGGCTCTGAGTTGCAATTTGCCCAGAAATGGTATCATTTCCAAATCTGGGTGATAAAGAGTATCTTCTGTCCACGTCTTCTCGGAGCTACTATGTTGCAAGTTTCTGAGACCAGACACCTGTGATGTTGGTCCCACCATTGAGCAGTTCACCTGGATTGTCAACACAAGTCCTGAGAGACAGCCTACCAGAGGTGCGGGTTGAGTGCAGAAGGCCAAGGTAGTCTTTAATTTTGAAAATTAGATCATAAGAAAAATGATCCTTTGAGAATAAACAGGCCCTTGGTAATAGTGCTTGCTCCATGTTATTCTCCTCTAATTCTTATAAAATCATTTTCACAGGGCAGCAGGAGAGGAGAGGGGCTGAGGTCTCAGGCTATCTATGTTCAAAGTCCTGCCTCTGTAACTGCCCAGGTATGAATTAAGTAAGTTGCCCCCCTAGCCTCGGTTTTCGCATCTGGAGAATGCGTATAAAAGTACCTACTGTACATGTGTGAGGGAGAATTGAGATATGCAAGTAAAGCTTAAGGCTGGTGCTCGCCTTATCTTAATGCTCAATGCGCGTTTGTGCTTTTTCTTCTCATTAACTTTGCAGAACACAATTGTGCTTATTCACAGAACCCCCGTTGCCAAGGGAAGGGGACAAAGTAAGATTTTCCTCTTTAAAAATACCTCTACTTTTGCTCTTGCTAGGAATGCAAATATCTGCAACTCTTCATTTCGGCTGAGGGATAAGAGAGAGCCAGTGAAACTGAGAAGGGCCAGCAAACACGTCAAGTGGCCGATAGTAGCTGCCAGTGTTTGCTGTTGGATGGATGTGAGTCATTAACATTCCTCTGGCAGGGGGTTAAATGATGTGTGCTGAAAAGGAGAGTTTGGGGGTCACCCAGTTTATCTTTGTTTACCTCCTGTTATGACTCGCCCTCAGAGTCTGTTTCTCCTCTTAGGAGATGATCTGGCTCATTACCATGGACCTCCCTGGCTCACTAACCAAGCTGCTATTTAATTGGTGTTTACATTGCGACTTGGTTCCTGAGACTCCAGATGCTTCAGAGGCCAGTCCACAGGCCTCCTGAGCAGGGCTATAGCCCAATGTGGCACAGCATAAGATAGCCTACCAGGTGGTCAAAAGAGCACAGGAGGAAGCAACAAGAATGCTTTGGTGAGTGTCTACAATGGCTGTCCACACAACTATACGCCAGGATACAGTCTTTGCCCAAAACTGACTTTCACTTGAATGTTCGTTAGGAAGCACCGTGTGCCTTTCTTTCATGTCAGGTCACCTTGACATAAACCAAATACTCATTAAGCTTCCTAGTGCCAGCCAGATCTCATGAATACTACTTTTTTCCCTGGTACTTTCCCTCTGTAAGTTTCAACTACACAAGACAAAAGGGTCCAAATGAGTGCACACACTTTTTTCCCCCCAAGCAGGAGGGATAGGTCAGTGCAGATGGGCATCTGTTACTACACAAGTTGTTTACCTTCTGTTTGTTATCTCATTTTTGTAAAAATGGGAGTACACATGATTGCTAAAGCCCTTTCGAGCAAAGAAAGCTGAAAGAACAAGGCATAAACTTGGCTTTTATTATTGTGAACTGATTCACTCATTAACCAACTCATAAAGAAGTTGGTTCTTTTATATTGCTGCCACCTATTTGTAAGAAATCCTGGGCATTTTTCATTCTTAGAATATTCAGTTTCAATAGCCTAGGATTGAAATTCCCTTTAATTGAGGGAGAAGGACTTTTCACAAAAGTCTGTTCTGATGTGTGTTCACAAAAGCAAGCTTCAGTGATGGCTGGTTTGGCTCTGTTTCAGGTAAAAAGCTGCTTACTAACATATAACAGATATCATTTCATAGAAGAACCACATACATCCCAAGCCAAAAACTCTCTGAAGCTCCTATGACACACGCCACTATCTTATCTTTGATGTGTCATGTATCACTGGACCCTAGAGTCTTCTGGTCATATAAAAGTCACATATTAAGATTGAGAGTGTTGTGAATTGATTTGGGGAAGCCACCCATCAGTTCTATTCCTTTATTTCCAGACACATTTATAAGCTCCACTTACAGCCAGATGTGCCAAGAGTGAGGGTACAAAGCAGCAAGGTCTCAGAGCACCCAGTTTTTCTATTGGCCCTTGGCAGCTAGGCTGGCAAGGAGTTCAGAGCTGCAGCCTCTGAAAGTCACACTTCTTGAGTTTAGAAGAGATGATGCACATTTTCCTAACCATTCAACAGACACGGAGAGTTCCAAAGATTAAAACAGGGCTCCCTCAGCATGTCCAAGACTGCTGGGCACGAGGTGCCGCCTCCTACGTCACTGTCCGTGGTTCTGAACCCAGCAGGGCCTTTCTCTGAGAAGTTGGGGGTGGAGGGAACTTGCACCCCTGTTATTTTGGCCTTTGATCAGCTTCATGATCAAGAAGGGCACAAAGCAGTGTTATCATCACTTTGTAAGTCCCCCCCAGGCAGGCAGTAGTCAGTATTTATACACATTTGATGAGAGGTCATGATTAAGAAAACCAACTATTCACAATAAGTCAACTAGACTGGATGTTAAATCACTTGTTAGTGGGTCTTTTTTATACCTGTCATAGTCACTTCTGTTCTCATCTATAGCCCATTTATTAACAGATTAAGGACCAAGTGTCACACTTGGTTATTTGCTAATTAGTGGGCAGAAGAAGGAGATAACTCACTTTCAAACAGCATATGAGGCACATGGATTAAGTGACCAGTAAGTCATAAGATGACACCTGCAATAGACACTTTTGGGAATGCACCCAGATCCCCTCTGCACACACAGTTTCTATGTTTGTGGGGCCACCTACCAGCCAGACCTGCATCACTTTGCCTGAGTACCTTCTCTGGCTAGCAGAGTCTGTGCCTGCTGGCAGCTGACCCAAAGTGAGAAAGAGTAAAATGCCTGGGAATTAACATTGCTTTGGGAGCAGCCTCTACCTGTGACTGACAGCTTCTTAGCCCCTGGGCTCTAATTTTATATTATTTCCCAAGTTCCCAGCTGGATTAAGCTCCAATGAGCCACAGAGTGTGTTAAAAGTTACTACTTAACTTGCTTTGAACACACTCTATTAGCTGCCTTCTCTTCCCTGTCTCACCTCCCTACAGGTGCTCCTTGGAATCACCTCCCAAATAAACTACCATAGAACCTCTATAAGTTGACCACCCAAGGGACTGTAACAAACTGGCCAACATACAGAACTAGGCCTGCTGTACTCATACATACATGTGGGGCATGTCTGGTCTGTGTGAGGAGGTGGTGAATGTAGGGAGGTGGTCAACTGGGGAGTTTCTCCTATACATGTGTTTAAATCTTCAACTCAGGGCTTCTTCTAGTGCAACTAAAACCCACCACCAAGTACAACCATGTTATAAGACAGCTGTCATAGCACCCTGGACCATCAGCCTGCTCCCCACACCTTGAAAGCAGTTTCTTCCAGCCACGGTCTAGCTTTTCAGCCCATCCATCAGGAGTCTCACCTCAGATCAATACCAACCCTGAGGGCTCTGGACTTAGCTGGAAAGGAGCAATCCTGGAATGAAATTAAATAGGAAGGAAAAAGATACAGAGACCATGAAAGTTTGCACGAATCTCACACTAAATGTGAGAGCAACTGAGTCCTCTGAGTACCAAATTACCTAGGGAATACCCTCAATGAGCTAGAAAAAAAAGTATCCTGCCACCGATACATGGCTTTCCAAAGTCTTTAAAGTTAAAAACCTTTTATGAAATAGCACTCATTTGCTTGTAGCATTGTCAGAATGGTGTGGGAGAAGAGGGGCTAAAGAAAATGGATGTAGTACTTTATAATTAGGTCTGATTTTCTTTCTAAAAGCTGAGATATGGCAACAGTGATGTCCATGGTCACTTCGCAACCTACAGGATTTGTGCTTGAGATGGAATGACTCTTAGTGTTATGGATTCACTCTGCAGTTTCTGGAGCTTGTCAATAACCCAACACTAAATTTGAAGGTTCATTGAGATGCAAAGTGAAGGTTGTATTTTCTCATCCATCCTTGTAAGTATATGCAAGTACTTACTGAGGTCCCAGTCTGCGCCAGCCACTGTGGGAGGTGATGGCGGAGCCTGTCCTGAGTTTATAGTCCAGTGTGGAAGAGTGACTTTAAGTCTTACATACAGGTAAAGCTACAAGTATAAAAGGAACAGAACCTGGAGCAGAAGAGAGAGCAAAGAAACAAGCTTGTTTGTACTACGCTGGTTAAAACGTAAACCGGTATGATTTTTTGGAGTGTAACTTGTGAGAAAAATCTCAATGTGGTTCTCTCTTAGGCCCACAGAATTCCAACGTCTAAGAATTTATTCTAATAAAATGATGGACATACACCAACTAAAGAATGTTATTTGTACTGTCATAGAAAAGAGAAAATTGGTTAAAAAAAATTCTCTTAGGCATTATTAAAATAAGTAAAATGTGGGTGGCGCCTGTTGCTCAGTGGGTAGGGTGCTGGCCCCATATACTGAGGGTGGCGGGTTCAGACCCGGCCCCGGGCCAAACTGCAACAAAAAAATAGCCAGGCATCCTGGTGGGCGCCTGTGGTCCCAGCTGCTCTGGAAGCTGAGGCAGGAGAATCGCTTAAGCCCAGGAGCTGGAGGTTGCTGTGAGCTGTGTGATACTACAGCACTCTACTGAGGGCGACAAAGACTTATAAAAGTAAAAAATAAAATAAATAAGTGTTATGATCCACATAATTAAGTGCTATGTGATCCTTAAAATACAGGCACTCATTGTAAAATATATAATGAATTAGAGAGAAGTTAATGGTATATTAAGTAAAAAAAAAAACTATAAAATTATTGCATCATTGTCTTTTTTATTATCCATAAACTCTCTCAATCTAAATGTTAATTGAGGTTTTCTTTGTATGGTAAAATTAAAGTGATTTATAAATTGTAGATTAACAGGATTTTCTAAATTTTGTATGGTGGCACATAATATCTTTACTTAAGAGAACAATTGCTTAAAGCTGAGTGAGGCTTTTGCGTTCAGTGAAGAGCAGAGACAGACCAAAGTTGAAATCCCACATGGGGACTGATTCCTACACAAGTTCAGATCTGCCTGGACAAACAAGATCAAGGTGAAATAGCTTGTGTTAGCCCACAGGACAGAACAAGAATCCAGAAAAATGTATTCCTTATTAATAGAAGGGTGAAATCAGATCTTTAATGTCTATAGTGCTATCACAAAACTTAAAAATGTCAGTAGACCTCCAGGATCCCTTCGTCCCAGAAGTCATGAAGTAGATGTAGGGATATCAAGAAATGATCGCCTCAGATGCATTTCAAATATCCACCCTTCTCTGAACCCTGTGCAAGGAAGGTGCCCTTACACCACAAGGGCCCACCACAAACCAAGAAAGAGAAGGACTTTGGATAGAGCAACACAGCACAAGATCATAGTAAATTTTACAGGATCTGACTGGGTGTTTCCTTGTCTGGTGTATATCAGTGTTCACTTAGTTGACAGTGAAGGAAAATCTAACCAGACTAGCTTAAGCAGCAAGGAAACATATTGGCTCACATAACTGAGAAGGTCAAGTTTAAGAGGCCACTAGGTTCAAGGTACAAAGATAACATCTATTGGGGGCTGGAGTTCCTGGTTCCCCTAACCCAGTTGCCTTGGTTCAATTACTTAGCTGAGCTAGAAAGTTCAACCGAATCACAGCAGTCATCAAAAGTAAAAGTGAATAGTGCAAATAGAAAGCAAAAGTTTCTACACAAGTTTTGGGGTAACAAAGAGATTTTATTTAGGAAGAACAAAGAGAAAGTTGAGAGCACTTTCAAAGTGTTAGAAGTTGGTCCCTTGCTCATAGAGAAGAAGAGGTGATGGAGACAGAGCTGCAAAGGCCTGCAGCAGCATAAATACTGTTTGAAATTGGCTGCAAGCCTTTCACTGGCCTCTCTGAGCCTCCAGGCAGTATTGCCCTTTTCTATTGGTCATTGGTTACTTAGGTTACTTCATAGCCACATTCTTACAGGCGCTCCGGAACTTCCAGGTTCAGCAGGCCAGGTTTTCCTCCCACCCACCTCGAACCCCTTCTTAGTGTCCCTTCTCTCCATCAGCATCCCCTCAGCATAGCTGCTCCTGGGTCTGTTCTGTTCTTGGGTTTGCACGGTGCAGGCTCACGTCTTCACAGCACCACTCCCGAAGGCTTTACTTTCCTTAGGTCAGTGCTCTACGACCTGAGATTTACTCTCTCCTGGTCCCCAAACGAGCCATGTGCCTCTCTCTGCACCAATCACTGTAACTGGGGGAATGATACTTCAACTGCCTCACACCTCAGCCACACTTTCCGGTGTCAGGACCGAAGTCAATTTAACCAGAGGCACTGAGAGTGGGAAGCAACAATTTCTCCAAAAAGAAGTAGAGTGATATTACTACGACGTGAGAATGGATGCTATGCAGTAAAAAAACAAGTATTTCTCATTAAAATGGATTTTTTTTTTTTTGAGACACCATCTCACTATATCACCCTGGGTAGAGTGCTGTGGTGTCACAGCTCACAGCAACCTCTAATTCTGGGGCTTAAGCGATTCTCTTGCCTCTGCCTCCCAAACTAGGGTTAGTCCCAAATCAGGTTGACAGATATTAGGTCAACACAGAAATATCCCCCTCCCTGCTTTAAGATTCATGTATTAACTTACAGCTTGTATATTGGGGTGTATCTGTGAGGATGGGCACATTTGGTTTTTGGTTTTTTTTTTTTTTTGAGACAGAGCCTCAAGCTGTTGCCCTGAGTAATGCAGCGTCACAGCTCACAGCAACTTCCTGGGCTCAAGGATTCTCCTGCCTCTGCCTCCCAAGTAGCTGGGACTACAGGCACCCACCACAACGCCTGGCTATTTTTTGGTTGCAGCCATCATTGCTGTTTGGCGGGCCCAGGCTGGATTTGAACCTGGAAGCTCAGGTGTATATGGCTGGTGCATTAGCCGCTTGAGCCACAGGCGCTGAGCCTGGATGGGCGCATTTGTATGTACATGTACCACAATGAGGCAGAGACTTACATTTTTAAAAGTTACTTTGAGATATTTAAGAACTTTATTACCATTTCATGATTATAAAATGTCCATAAATCCAGATACGTAAAGTTTTAGAAATTATGGGAAGAACAATATTTACCCATAATTCCACAATCCAATGTTAAGTTTTTCGTAGTTGCCCCTTCACTTTTTAACCTACCTTTGTTTCTCTAAAAATACTTGAGATCATACTGATGCACTGGTAAGTATGCTGTTTTTCACTAAATTTCATCACATAAGCATTCTAGTTTAACATCGTTAACTGCTGGCAGCTACAAAAAGTTCATTTTCTCTCTTTAGACCAAATTTTACTACTATGTCCCATGCCATGTTTAACATTTCACAACCTCTTGTTCGTCTTTAAGATTTCATCAGGTTTGATTACCTGGTGCAGGTTTTTGGTTACTTTTACGACTGTTTTATCATGGCAGAAAATTTGTAACTAGAAAAATAACAGATTCTCCACAGGCCAGTTTGAAGTAACACCTGAACTTGTTACCCACAGTCAGTAGCCTTAGGTGAATATAACGAGGAGAAATGTCTCTGGCAGGAAAGATTTTGCCTCTTCCAAACACATATTCCACATTATTATAGGACTTGTGCCA
Source organism: Arctocebus calabarensis (assembly GCA_963573935.1). Lineage (NCBI taxonomy): Eukaryota > Metazoa > Chordata > Mammalia > Primates > Lorisidae > Arctocebus > Arctocebus calabarensis. The sequence goes on from CAUYON010126194.1 coordinate 19,168, forward strand.
TAGCAGAAGTGCTTAGTACATTCAAATACGAACTCTGGCTTCTCAACAGAGATGAGTTTTTAAGTTGAATTCAGCACAGGTTGTGTTTACCTGTTTGATTTGACAACAAATCAAGGGCTGTTTTAAAGTAAAAACATCTGTTAAGACTTTCACTAAGCGACTTCTTCTAGTGTGAGCCTTTCAAATGAATGGCAAGGTACCCATATAGGGAGGGGCAGTGTGTTGGAATTTTACACACAAACATACTCACACCCATACCAGCTGACAAAACTCAAGGAAAAGTTGACTGTGAGAGTCTGAAATAACTGAATCCATGTTTCTTAACAGAGTATCATCTTGAACCACATATACCCAGTCTTTGTAATGATTGAGTCTCGCTGAATTTGGCTCATTGCCAAAATGAGTATTTTTTCCTTCCCCAAAACATGTTCTTCCAAAACTCTGACAGTCTGATAGACTAAATCCAAATATCAATTAGTCTGATTTGGTACAATGCCTCTTGACTGCAGCAGCGTACACAGCGGGTGTTTCATTGAAATCGTGCTATTTTTTACACGTTAGATTTTTGTTGGTTTTCAGTCACAAAAGGACCATAAAAGCCATTTTGTGGAACAATATTTTCTGAATGCTGAACTTCTACAGTTACTCAATCCATCTGTCCTCTTCCCTCAGCCAGAAGTGCAGATTTCATGGTTCTAAGTGGAATCGTTAACCCTCCCTGCCAATAATCTCCCGTGTTACATTTGTATTCCAATATTGTTTCACAACAGTCAAGAGGACTATTTTAAGCAAATAAGAATTTTTACAAAGTTGGAATTTAAGAGCTAAATTCTAAAAAGCATTACACATGTAAAAATCCCCCTCCTCTGACATTGAGATGTATCAGAACTAAGATTTTGGATTTATTTCATGATTGCAACACAACTGTTTCCAAAACAGATTTCCCTGGTTCTTGGTCATGGTGACAATGTATTCATGAGTTATGTGGACTTCAGAGGAGTCTGTGTTGAACACTTGTTAAAAATTTTTTCCTTCTTTTTCTCAGCAAGTACTTCCCCAAACATGGGGGTGTCAGTAAGGAATTCCAAGAGAATTTTGGGAAGACATGGCCTTTAATCAGCAGTGGAGCCAAGGTCTCTTCTGTTGAATTGGTTCCTACTTCCCAACCCACACATCTCTGGCTACTCCCGCCAGCCAAGGATTTTCTGTCTTCTAAGTTTACCTTGTTTTAAGTGCAGGTGAAAAACCAGATGACTTAAAAAGGAATCAGATGTTGCCATTGGCCTTTTCTCGCAAACCACACCAAGACATCATGCCACTTGATCTGTTTTCATTATGTTTTTTGTTTGCTTTTTTAAGTGGAGAAAATGTTACAGAAAATCTGTAGGCTTTGAAGAAAAAGTTGTGAGAAATTCTCCTTTCAGAACAGTAAATTGTGAGGAAAAGACTAAATGTTTATTTTTTTCTCGATAAACTACTATACCATGATTATGTAAACTTAGAAAACGTAAAAGCATGAATAAATGAGGCATTCCTTAATCCTACTTCTCATATGTATTGTTTATATTTCATTGCACAATACACATAAACATATTAAGACTGCGTTCTCTATCCCATTTCTGGCTTTAATTGAAATTTTTTGTTACTAAATATTTTGTGAGCACATGACATTTATTGCCTATGTTATAGTCTACCAGTTGAATAAACACTGGCTTTTCTTTTTATTGAGTATTTGCATGGTCTTAATTAAACTCTATGCTAACACACACAGTCCTTTAATAGAGATTGCTTACATGAATCCTAGCTTCTTTCCTTATATCGGTGGTTCTCAACCTGTGGCTCGCGACCCACAGGAACTGTACTAAAGGGCTGCAGCATTAGGATGGTTGAGAACCACTGCCTTATATATTCTCAAATAGGACTTAAACTAAAGCTCTTGGTTGCCAACTTACTCTCCAGAAATTTCTATCAATGACTACTCTTGTCAGCGTGATGTAAGAGTGTCCATCTTCCCCCACCTTCATCAGCCTGAGTCCTGACTTTTAAAAACTGCCAGCTGAAGATGCACCAAATAGAATCTCAGTGTAGGAACAGTGGGGGCAAGATACATTCCCAGGTTAGAGACACTGCTTGGGGAGAGCCACAGGGATAAAACTTCAGCAGAGAGGCCACATGTGTCCTGATAAGGACAGGTCCCTGAAATCAGACATTCTGGATTCAAAACTTGCGGTGCCTGTGGCTCAGTGAGTAGGGCGCTGGCCCCATATGCCAAGAGTGGCAGGTTCAAGCCTGGCCCCGGGCGAACTGCAAGGCAGAGAAACAGCCGGGTGTGTGGCAGGCGCCTGTGATCCCAGCTACTCGGGAGGCTGAAGCAGGAGAATTGCCCGGGTCCAGG